>OY978219.1:14300600-14563100 GCA_963854785.1 Vaccinium vitis-idaea
GTTTGTCTGTGGCTTTAAAGCGCGTGAATCCATAACAGTTTGGAAGGCAATTTGAGAATTGCAAGTTAAATTAACCATGCTTACGAAAGAATATTTACCTTGTTCACACTAAATTTATCCTCTATAGTGGGAATATTTTTACCTTAACACAACCGATACATCATCTGTATTATTATGCATAAAAGCTAGAGTAAAGTAGAATTGCTAGACCGTCACTAAGTAAACAAAATAATAAGAGAAGTACTTATCAAATAAAAGTAACTTAGCATTGATACAACTAGTATGAACCCGTGCTATGCACCGAACGATTTCAAGTAGCTCTGCAATAATAGTATCAGATAGATAGATAGATACATAGATAGATGTTCTTGTGTGTAATTGCCAGCGGCAACCCGTGCTATGCTCAAAACTTGCATCGTTTGAAATGATCAGTATTATAATTAATGTTTTGCCAAATTAAAGATTTGCAATTAATCCACTAAAACTAACTACAGTTCATCATAAAAATCAATTAATGTCAAAATCAAAAAAATTAATAACCTGATTAAGAGGGAGAAGTTTAACATTATACAAAATAAAAACGTTTGTAACAACACACGCAATGTATGCGATTTTTTACACAAAAATTAAAGAACTTGAATGGTTAATGATCCCAAATCTCTATCATACTCCATCAACAAAATGGGACAATGATTAGAGATCGTTCATGAAAAGCTCTTATTTTAAAGAAGAGAATCATAGGTCACAGAAAAGATTAAGTAAAAAGTATATTCGTGGATAGATAGCCCGAGCTAAAAGGAAAGCACTGGAAAAGCTTTGTTGGAGGAAATCCAAGGAAATTGATTTTCAATAAATTAAAATTTTGCTAAAATTAGAAAAATTCCACAATTGGACAGTAAGACGTGACAAAGGCTAGGATAGAAATGCTCTAATGTGAGAAGATCCTTGGTCATACCCTAATCTTTTAAAATTCTACCCCAAATCATTATTTTTGGGTGGAATAGATTAGTTAACAGGCATACTTTTAAAATAATTTACCACTAAATGTGTAAATGTGATTATGTCAACCGTTACCTCGAAGTTGGACAAGAATAGTTTGATTCATATTCAACAGTTGGTAAAACCAATTGAAAACTCAAGAGTATACTTGGGGCATTGACTTGACAGTAAGAAAAGTAAAGGAAGCCAATTCTCTTGATGGTGGAAGATCATTGAAACATTAACAATAGTGGGAGTGGTCAAGAAGGCAGTCAAATTTGACATTATATTGTGGTAGTTTTACAATAACATCAACCGTAGAAAAAACTAAGTGCATGAAATAATTTCCTAGAGAAGGTACATGATGAAAAGTTGAGTGAAGATGACACCGTCAATGCAGTTTGGAAGGCAATTGAGAATTGCAAGTTAAATCAACCATGCATGTTTAAAAAAGAATATTGACCTTATTCACACTAAATTTATCCTCTATAGTGGGAATATTTTTACCTTAACACAACTGGTACATCATATGTATTATTATGCATAAAATCTAGATTAAAGTAGAATTGTTAGACCGTCATTAAGTAAACAAAGTAATAAGAGAAGTACTTATCAAATAAAAATAATTGAAGAAGTGGTCATAGAAATGTCAAATGCATCGTGTCGTTCATGTCTGATGTATTCCTTGTCATGTCCTGTAATATCCCAAATTTTTAAATAAAATTTTTTGTGATATTTTATAACTAAACAAATTTTATTTTTATTTTTTAATCTTATTATTCAATAATGATTTTTAACATTATGGACTAATCCAATTTTTTACTTGAATTGACCCATTCCTATCTAATTTTGACTTCACTTTTTTGACCAAACCCTAACCTAACCACAAATTACTAACATTAACCCTAGTTAGAGACCTAACCAATTTAGTCAAACATGGTTTGCTAACCTACACCAGTGACATGACTAACATGCACCATATGCTAACATCCAACTCAAAACTCTAGTTTGCAATCGTACTCCAAAATTGAAGGATCAGTTTATTTGATGTACTTCATCAGACCCTTCAAATTATAATAGTTTACTACCTTTTATACATCTATAGTTTTATTGATCTAAATATAAAATGATGCACCTTTTACATTTTTTTTTTTTTGGGTCACTGTCCTCTATCCGGGTCAACTAGTTTAACTACTTTTTTGTCCAAAAAAATAGTTTAATCGGGTATATAATCACATTCTGGAAAATTTTAGAAACCCATGTTCAAGTTGATAAAAGAAAAATACATAAAAGATGAGATTGTTTTTCTAGTGACGCATGCATGTAGAAATGAGTTACATATTTATAAGTAAAGTTGGGTAGAGTAAAAAACAACTTTTTTTGGCATATTGATTGATATAACAAGACTTTCTTTCACGAATTTATAGACAAAGTTGTGAAGCACGATTTATTTTTGTTTGCAAAGAAAAACATTTACTCCGTATTATTTAATTTTTTCAAGGTAAAAGAGAAGCCAATAAGAAAGGAAATTCTTACGACAAATGCAATTCATGAATGATACAAAGAAGTAATAGTATTTTTAAATTTAGGATCTTACTAACGGATGCACTATATTGCACCCATTAAGGGTACAAAAACACTTGTTGGGTTTCACTTGTACTTAAAAGTACACTATTTAAGTAAAGTACAAGTGGGACCCACAAGTGTACTTTTTTGTACCCGTAACGGGTGTGATGTTGTACCCGTTAACATTTCTCTTAAATTTAAATTTAAATGGTGATGGGTGTTCTTTAACTTTGAGGGGAGAGAGAGAGAGAGAGAGAGAGAGAGAGAGAGAGAGAGAGTTTAAAAGAGTTACCTCAAATTATTCAAAGACCCTTTTCTCAGATATTCCTTTAGTGTAGAATCTACCCTTGCAGTAGCGAGTGATAGTGCTCAATGGTTCTTGAGGGCTTCAAGTTGGCTTACTCATTCAAAGACCCTTCATTCAACTCAAGTTCCCTCATCCACCTCAATGAGTAGTCCAATCTTCACCATTAAGCATACCGATATCCGTGGGTCTGATCAATGTATTGTCCATCTTCATGTGGACGGCGCTTGGAAAGAAGGGCATTGTTGGAGTGGTGTGGGTTTCACGGCTAGTCATCCAAATGGGATTCTTATTGCCAAACGCGCTTTATCTACCTTTGCCTCAACACCTACACAAACAGAAATTACAGCTTGCTTGGAAGCCGTTAAATGGGCTTTATCTCATAACTATAATACTGTTTATATCTTTTCTGATTGTTTAAATGCCATTATGCAGATTGCAGGGAAGGCTGAGTGTCACTATCATGACACTTTTTTGTTGCGCAACTTGGCTGCTGAGGTTTCAAAGCTGGCCTTTTGTCAAATATCAAAAGTTGCGCGTCATTTGGTCCAACGGGCACATATTCTAACAAAACATGCTCTGGACGTTTTTGCTCCTCACCCGGACAACGGTGTTGGATTTTTGCATCAGCCTTCTAGTATCTCTAGTGTTGTTATCTAGTTCTTGTTTATTATCCTGTTGTTCTGTTTTTTAGTCCTTCATGGTTCCCCTTATTATGGCTATGTTTGTACTTGGAGCTTTTATCTAATGAATTTCTTTCCATTTCTCAAAAAAAAAAAATTATTCAAATTATTTTTTGAAATTTGGCATTTGAGGGCTGCTAAGATGCTCTAATGCCGTCCTTCAAATAAAGTATTGGAAAATTTTCTCTTTGCCACCTGTACCCCACAGATACTTTGCCGTTTCACTCGTCAGTGTCTGTTCCTCCAAACGGAAGACAAAACACCCAACGTCGCCGTTTCACCCCCATACGACACCGTCCTGCTCCCAACAAGTCACCATCCCGACAAAAGTTTTGCCTCGTCAACGTCTTCCTTCCCCATCCCCGCCCTCTCCTTCCGCAGATATACACAGATATTAATCCGTCGCCGACTATTGAAAAATCTCTCTCTCTCTCCACCTACTCCTTTAACAACACACGCTTAGAGAGAGAAACTCAAACCACGATATAAAACCGCCTTTCAACCCCCTCGTCTGACCAAAACCGCCGCACCTCGACGGCGAAACGAACCCCCGATTCCACGACTCCCTCTCCAATAAGTCTCCGTATAGTCTACGGAGATCAGTGATCGTTGATTGAAGTTTCGAAAATGGAGCGGTCGCCGATCATAGATGGCCGAGGCGTTGATTTGCCGATCATGCACGACAGCGACCGCTACGATTTGGTGCGAGACATCGGCTCGGGGAACTTCGGCGTGGCTAGACTCATGAGAGATAAACACACCAAAGAGCTCGTCGCGGTTAAGTACATCGAGCGAGGCGATAAGGTCGGTGGTTGTTGATGTGATGTGCTTTTTGGTGTGTTTTTGGAAATTTAACAGTTTTAATTGCTGTGGTGATTTGGATATTGGTGTTAATTTGGAAAGTCTGTTTGTGATCGGAATTGTTGCCAATTAATTTTTTATTTTTTTGGCTGTTGGAAGTGTCTGTACTGGGGCCCTAGTTCAGTGATGGTTGATACTTGATAGGCAGTGCTTTGGTCTATTTTAGGGGAATACACTTTTAAGTGCTTTTGTGATTTGGATTGTGGTGTTGGTTTGGAAAGTTCGTTTGTGATTGGGATTCTTGGAAAAAAGGTCGAGGCTTTTGAGTTTTCTTTTAGTCTGGCGTGTCTATTTCAGTTGTTTTGTTTTCTGAAATTGTTATTTCCACTGGAGAATTTTGATTTATTCACCGTATTATTGTCTATCAAATTTTGGTAAGTGACGCTTTGGCCTTGTACTCCACTTGATGTACAAAAATACTGAAATACTTGAAAGTTTTTTTGCTAGAATTCTACAGAAATAAACAGAGGCAGAAGAGAAATACCATAGACGTGTATGTTCATTCGGAATATGGTGTTCCACGTTGTAGCAATGATTTTGCAGGAGTGATAATGCTGTCTGAAATTAAGTTTCAAATATAAATCAGTTCCAATAGATTGTTACGTATTTTCATTTTATGGGTTTCAAACCAAGATTTGTTTTCAAATGACATGTCTTTTGCGAAAAGATGGACTAGTTCTATAAATTAGGAAACCCCGCTTGGCACTTGTTCAACTTATGAGTTTCATTAGTCTTGAAAGTCTCTTGTGGTTCATATTATTTTCCTTTATGGTTGGAGTGGTTTGAGATAGACTTGGTACTCTCGTCTTTTGCCGATCATGTAACGTGAAAATATTCTGTGAGATTTCTGAGTTTTATCTTGGAGCAGTATTCTAACGTCAAAACCTAAATGAATGAAGGTGAATATGGCTTACTTGTCATGCCTTCGATCGATCTCACGGACTCATTTTCTTTAACTCTTATGTGCAATACTATGAATTTAGTCGTTAGTGGCATCCATTTTAACTGTTGATCAGCTACATTTCTTTAATCATTGCATGTATTAGCTTATAGGCAGTATTCAACGATGTGTGGGCTGTGTGGAATAACTATCCTAGAAAATTGGGTGACCTAGTTGATGTTTTACGCAACATTGCTAGGTTAAGGTGGCACAATATTATCTTAAATTGAAGTGTCATGGGGGAATTTTAGCTGGCAAAAAGGTATGTATGTATCTGGAATCAAGTCATTTCAAGGACACCCAGAAATGAACAGATGAGAAATATGGCGCGATCAATACTTCCTCAATGTGGTTACAGTTTCAATTGAGCGTGACATTGTAACACGACCCACGCCTGACCTGCTAACCCTTAGCCTAACCATCCGGCTCAAAAGGTTAACCTCGAGTTATACAGTAGCTGCTTGAAATCGTTTATATTTAAAATAATTTGCTAATTTCCTATCCCACCAATGTGGGATCCTAATGCGGACTTACAGATACACATGCACCAATCCCCAAGGACAAGGAGAAAAATGTTGGGATTATGTCATCATGAGTTGCATAATGCATATCAAGATAGTTTTTTTTATTTTGATAAATGCATGTAAAGATGCTTATGGTGAATAAGTTTCAAGTTAAACTCTAAAAAGGTAGTTTTATGGAATGAGAGTTATTATACTTTCAGACACTGTACACACTTATACAACCACATTTCATCCAGGGGAATTAATTTTCAGAATCAGAGAAGCTTGCTCTGCCATTTCTTTCTTTCTCAGTCACGTTTTCTGTGTTACAGATAGATGAAAATGTCCAAAGGGAAATCATAAATCATAGGTCTTTGCGGCACCCCAACATCGTTCGGTTTAAAGGGGTTTGCTCTCTCTCTCTCTCTCTCTCTCTCCCTCTGTGTGTGTGTGTGTGTGTGTGTGTGTGTGTGTGTGTGAGTGTGTGTGTGTGTGTGTGTATTTATGTATTTAAATGCATACATATCTCTTGGTTATCCAAAGGTTGTTTGGCTTGATTGATCAGTACTAATATCTGTACACTAGGTCATATTGACACCAACCCACCTGGCTATTGTAATGGAGTATGCAGCTGGAGGAGAGCTTTTTGATCGAATCTCCAATGCGGGGCGCTTCAGTGAGGATGAGGTTGTTTATTCGTTATTCATACTTACAATTTTCTCTCCAATTCATCCATTATTCTTACGGTTATCCTGGTGTCTGCTGCAGGCACGCTTCTTCTTTCAACAGCTGATATCTGGAGTCAGCTATTGTCACACAATGGTATCTTAATCTCCTCTACTTAGGAAAGTTCCATTTTTGTTCCAGGAAAAAGAAAAAGAAAAAAAAAACCGAAGAGGAAAGTCTCATTTCTCTAAATTTTTATGTTCTATTTACACCTCATGGATGAAATGAGATGATTAATTTGGCTTATTTGCATCTTGTTTGTTGATGAAGCAAGTATGTCACCGGGATTTGAAGTTGGAAAATACATTGTTGGACGACAGCCTTGCTCCTCGTTTGAAGATATGTGACTTTGGGTACTCCAAGGTACTACCGTGTCTCTCTCCACCATTCTCCTCTTTGTAGTTTCCGGATGTGTTCCTCAATTGGACATACATTGGGGACATGTTGAGGATGCATAAGGATGTTAAAAGGCAATTTTTAAAAGTTGGCCAAGAGTAAATTTTGATGGATGATTAATTCATGATCACTTATACAATGACTGTTGATTTTTGTCTTAATAATGTAATACTAGTAGTTCTTTTAATCTTAAATTGATAGAAATAATGTTTTCAATTTTTATATGAATTCCTAAGATGCATTATAGGATTAAAATATTATATTCAACTTGTCCCTAAGGATCCTAACATACTCGTTTCTTAGTTTTTGGAGAAAAGACGCGTCTGCATATGCCTAATGTTTCATGTCTGTGTCTTGTGTCGACATCTGTGCTTCTTAGCGTGCGCACACTTTCTCTCTCTCTCTCTCTCTGCCAGCCTTCTCTTCTGGTGGTTTTGATGGATATTAATGTGTTGATATCTCATAATCTCATTGGATAGTGGCACTTCTTTTTGCGCGTGCAAGGTTTATAGATCAGTGTATATGTTTTCACCTGACCGTGGGCAGTTTTTTCTCAGTCTTCTGTGTTGCATTCACAACCGAAATCAACAGTGGGGACTCCTGCTTACATTGCTCCAGAAGTGTTACTTACTCAAGAATATGATGGCAAGGTAGAACCAATCCTTGTTTTTCCCCTAGGCCATATACATCCAGTAGATTTTTGTTGCATTGTTTGATAAGATCCCTCATATAGCTGGTGTAGCTTCAGCCTCTTTTTGTGAAGTTTGAGAGTGCCTAATATGGTAATGATTTTAACTATTTGTGAACTCATTCTTCTAATTGTTTTTCCCTCTCTTCTTGGCGCAAAATATGCATGTCTTTCATTCTTCTTCTTCATGGATTAGGGTTTAGAAATGTCTATGTTCGTATTTCTCATTCATTTGATTTTCTCACATTTTCTTCTAGAGTTCCAAATCATGAAGTGCGTTTGTTTGTCTTTGGTCTTCTTCTCTTCTTCTGGTAATTCTAATTCTAACTAATTCTTCTTCTTCTAATTCTAATTCAACGCCTAGACCCCTAGTCGAGGCTGCCGGGCAGGGCCTAGGCCCTAGCTTCCTTATCCCGGCTAACCGATTAGTCCCCGACTAATCCCGCATAGCCGATTAGTCCCCGACAAATCCTGCCTTGGCCAAGACTGATCGGCCCGGTGCCTAATTCAACGCCTAGGCCCCTAGTCGAGGCGGCCAGGCACTGCCTAGTGCCTAGGCTGATTTTTATTGAACACTGTATAGAATCATTATTGTTGGCTGTCAGTTGATCATTCCATATTTGAATTTAAGCCTAGGGCTCTGCCTCAGTGTTTTGAGCCATTTCTTCTTTTAAGCCAACTTTGATACATGTAAATTGTTTTTCTGCTCAAGCAAAATGTATCTAAGAATTCAAGGTGGTACCCACCTTACCTATTGGATCTCAATATCTCATAAACTGTTGCAATATCAGATCGCAGATGTTTGGTCCTGTGGCGTAACATTGTTTGTAATGCTTGTTGGTGCATATCCGTTTGAGGACCCTGATGGACCAAGGGACTTCCGGAAGACAATTCATGTACTTCCTTTTACCTTTTATGGAATCATTATCTGCTTTTATCTGTTGTTTTCTGAAAGAAAGTTTCACTCACTTTTCTCCAGAGAGTTCTTCAAGTCCAGTATTCAATTCCAGAGAATGTTAAAATATCTCCAGAGTGTCGCCACCTAATCTCGAGGATCTTCGTTGGAGATCCTACACAGGTTTGAAATCTATTTTCATAATAAACCTGGTTTGTTTTGTTAGTGTTCAATTCAGTCAGGCTGGCAGCTTGTAATATTGGTTTCTGAATGATGTCAGATGTCTTCCTTGAAAACAGTTGCTAGTCCGCTTTGGTCTTTGTTAGCCCTTTTTTTCTTCTTCTCATAATTATGTTCATTGTAGCTGTCATTAGGTAATTGTTCTTTTCCTTGAAAATGGGTTTTGGGTACATTTGAACTTTTGGTTTTTAGATAACCATTACTAAGAACAAATTTTACTTCTCTCAGATACTATATAGGCCCGACACTTCTAGAGGTCGCCATGTCCTAGAATGGGACACAGAGACACTCGGGGACACTTATTGGACACGCCATGTGACATGTCCCTTAAATTAAATTAATTTTTGGAGGTGGACACTTAGGGACACGGCATGGACACACGTGTCCCATAGATACACTATCTGACTGTCACGATCTCACTCTCCCTCCCTCCCTCCCTCTCTCTCGATGTGTGTGTGTGTGTGTGTGTGTATATATATATATATATCCCCGAAATGGATCAAATAAAGGATCCCTAATGGAGTTTCCATTCACACCTCCTATTTCCCGATCAAAATTTTCATGATCCGAACCGTCCAATGTGTTTAAAACGTGTTTTTAAGGGGTCCCAGTTAGAAATCATAAAAAAAAAATACCAGGAAGGGCTTGATCCGATCAATTTTTGATACCACTACATAACAATCTAAATATATCTTTGTCGTTTTGTGTGTATATCCTATTTGTATATATGTGCGTATATACCACTACATAACAATGTAAATATCTCACATATCAAAAGAAAAGTGTAATTATTTAGTATATAAACTGTTGTTGCAATACATATACAATAAAAAGAAAAGTGTAATTATTTAGTATATAAACTGTTGTTGCAATACATATACAATAAAGTTATACATAATTATTTATTTATTTATGCATTTGTTTTATAGTTCCTATGTCCGTATCCGTATCCGTGTCAATGTCCGTGCTACATAGCTCAGATATAACTGGATTTCTACATAGCTTGATGTAGTTAAATCACTCAGTGGCCTCTAGGATTCTAACCAAACCAAAGTACAACTTGCGTCCCAATCAGTTGTGGTCCGCTACATGAATCTATCATCCTAAGTTAATATGGGCCTTCGCTTCCCCCTAGCATTTCCCTTAATAGTCATCTTATCGCTTTTCTTAACTGTTGCCGATGGTTGTCTGTTGTATATGACCATACAACCTTAGGATCTCTCCATTTGTTTGTCTTTAAATAGAATCTGAAACAGTTGAACCCTGTGTAGCTTTAGGCTTGTATTTGGATAAAGGATTTGGGTCCAGAAATAAAATGGAAACGAAGAAGTTGAAGGATCCAATCCCGTGAGCCATTATACCCTTCAACTTTTCTATAACATGAATCCTTGAACCATGTACATCTGTAATGAATACTTAAAGACACTCTTTTCTTAAGTTGGTGGTATCCATGCGACATACTTGTTGGTGCTGACTTTAGATTCTTCTTAGAAGCTCTTTGCCATGCTTATTTGCTTCCCTACTCTTAGTGTCATTTGGTTTATACAATGAAACAGAGGATTACCATGTCCGAGATAAGTAACAATGAGTGGTTTCTGAAGAACCTGCCATCCGACTTCATGGACGGAAAGATGATGAGCAACCAATATGAAGAACCTGATCAACCAATCCAAAGCATTGATGAGATTATGCATATTATATCTGAAGCCACCATTCCGCCATTTGGTCTGTATAACTTTGACCTCGATGACGATGACATGGACGATCTGGACTCCAATCCTGATTTTGATCTTGATGTCGACAGTAGTGGAGAGATCATCTACGCTGTCTGATTGTAATTCCTTTCTCGATTTCCCATATTCACTTTCCTCAGGTATTGGGAGCACCTTCTGGTCTCATGGGCGTGAAATAGAATTTACACTTCCCTATCCTTTTGGATGGTGAGAAATGATCAGAGAAGAAATGAAATGAGAATCCCAAATAGTGTTTGGAAGTATAAAAAGAGATGAGAAATGAAGAGAAATGGCGAATTCTTTTACTGGTGCATTTTATTTTCTCTCTCGTCACCCTTTTCTCACCATCCAAAAGGGCCTTTCGTGGATGTATGAATCATAGATCAAGGTAACTGCCTAATTTGAAGCCCTTATTAATATGCTTTTCGCAGGGAATGAAGTTTGAGTTTTCTGCTTGGATAGAAGATATACGCCCCCTTCCTCCCAATGATGTCTTGTTTATGGCAAAAGAATATGTAGAATTTTCATTAATTCAAAAAATAGAAAAGAAATTCTCAAGAATGATGTGCCAGTGATACTTTTGTAGTTATGGAAAACGACGGTGTCCTATATATGGACTTTCTGTATACAGCTTCTGATTGTATAGCATTGTTTACCCTAGGGCTAGGAGCATCACTTTTTGCTTGATACGTGTTTCTTGTTCGTGGAATTTTCGATTTCTGGACTCCTGTGTTGTGTGCATCTCTACAACGTTTAACAGCTCATATTTATCGCTCTCCTCGTGTTTAATTAGGTTCTCTCTCTCTCTCTCTCTCTGATTTAGAGAAAGCTAATGAAGAACAAAACTAATTAACCAAGTTCAAAATCCGTTGATTCGTAACGAATATCCTGAGATCAAAATTTTTAGTTCAAGAATACCAAGGAAAAAAGGCATCACGCACTCTTGTTGATTCCACGGAACACCAAAGAAATTGAAAAACAAGAGATCAGAACTCTCAATCACTTTTATTAATCAATAATCATGTTTGAACAATTTATAGAGCTTTGTGATAAACTCGCGCAAATAGGAACAGACATGAGACTGCTTTATTCAATCAATAACACCACTAAATGGTGGCAAATGTACTACAATGGAGAACTGTTACAAGGAAGACGATGAATTACAAGAAGTGGAGATGCGCCGGAGAGAGAGAGAGAGAGAGAGAGAGAGAGAGACGAAGGGTAAAGAACCCCGTCGCCACGTACTCTTACCTATCTGATCAGCATCACAGACCCAGACACCAACCATATTCCAACTGCTTCGGATACTGTTGTCATGATGAAACTTCTTCCCCTCTTACAAGACAAGAAATTATTCTTCACATTCCTCTAAAGTCATCTCAAAGCCTAAATGCAGCCAATCTAAGTTGACATCTTCTTTATCAACATGTAACTTCAAATTTTTGAGATGAATCTGAAAATGCTGCCACAGATAGGCAGTTTCTTCGTCACTCATCACATCCTTCAAATGCACAAGATCCTTTACAGACAGCGGCAACTCGGACAATCCCCAACAACCTCTCATGTGGATCTCTCTTAGACCACGTAAATCACCCATTTGTCCTGGCAATTTACTCAAGCGTATACAGTCAGATATATCAAGAAAGTCCAGTTTATTGAGGCTTCCAATTGACTCCGGCAGCTCTAACAGCTCGGTACAGCCATGAAGCCTTAGCACTTTTAAATTTTCTAACTTCCCAAAATCTTCACCAATTGTAACCAGCTCATGGCAGTTAGTGATGCTGAGCTCCTCAAGAGATTGGATTTCGCAGAGACAAGGGGGGAATTCAACTAAATCGTTGCAGTAGTCAATAACAATCTCTGAAAGATATGGCAACACATCTGGGACCGAGATTGTACATTCGCGAAATGCGTCAGCAATTTCACACATGATAAAGGATATCTTCCGCAAATTTCTCAGTTTTAGTATGGAATCACTAATGGAAGAAATCAAAACATGCTCAAATCTGATTCTCTTCAGACTGGATAAATAACCAAGTAGATGAATGCTGTGTATCTCAGAAGAGGAAAAACCATAGTTGGTGATAATTAAAACCTTCAGTTGGTCCATTTTCTCCATGAACTGAGGTAAAGTGTAGTTCCTTGCTCGGATGCTCAGCACTAGAACTTCGACCTCCGGCAGTTGCATGTCATGCCAGTTCGAGGAGAACTTTTCATCTGGAATTAAATGTTGTGCACATAGTGAATTGCAGAAAAGGAGAAGCAAATAGCAGACATTGTGGATTACGTGTAATAATTTCAAATAAAAAAGATAATTAAACCTGTGGATATGGACACGAGGCGGGCATAAAAGGAATGCTGCTCTCGCTCAATCCACCACCTGGGGAAATCATTGCCTTCTATTTCAATAATTAATCTTTTCCTCTTGTCTATGAGCTCTAGACTACACTGATGGATAGCTAGTTCTCTAAGCAGATCATGCTGGGTCACAAAATGCTCATTATAATAGCCACTGATCACACTTGCATCTTTCCTGTGAGTGAGAACAAAATTGGTTGATCTTGGCGTAATCAGTTCAAATACCTCAAACTATGGTAAATATCTAATGCCATTGACTAATCCTCTGGATTGGAAACAACAATATAATGCATACAGGCATCCGTTAGACAGATCAACATGAACAGTACCTTGAAGTTTGAATAGTTAAACTTCCCAATTACCTAGCAACTTTCCCCATACCATTCACTTTTCTTTGGAATTCAACCTCCTCTATGCTAGTTGACAAAATCCACCAAACAGGTGATATGTTGGCTGTCGGAGTCTTTGGTGAACTATAGAATACTATGACTATTATGACTTGGCATTAACCACACATTTAACTATACATAGAAAAAAATGCAACACAAGGAGGACCATGGCAATAACAATGGACAAAACCCCAACCCCTTCGGTCCAGCTAAGAACCCTATTTTTCAATTCATAGCTGAATATGGCCAGATCTTATCCTTAAAAATGGTTATACATTCTTTTCACACTACGTATATTCACAATTTCATAATGAATTTTCCACTCGTCTCACGCTTAGCGTAAGAATACTACTTTCTTGGACCATAATAATCATAATCTTTTCACGCTACGTTTTTTCACAATTTCATATTCTATTTTCAACTCGTCTCACCGTTAGCGTAAGAATACTACTTTCTTGGACCATAATTGTCATTTTCATCATCTTCCCATCATATGGTTACCACTTATCTTGCCTTCAACCAGTGTGACCTCTGCTTTATCAAATATGCATCCATGTACTATTCATTGTCTAAGCAAATGCTTAAGATAACACATGGGATAAGCCTTGTTGACAAAGAATTGGTCAGTTTAGAGATCAAGAACCAAGAATACCTCGTAACGACTACGTCAAGCAGACTCCGCGTGGACAGTTCAAGCAGATTGGCAATGGCGCCCCCAGCATCTTCATCTAGGTTGAGTCCCACCCACATATCTATAAGTGCTGTGGCAGGGATCCTTTGATCTTCAGGAAATGCTGCCAGGTCCAAGAAACAATCCATGTACCTTTCCTCCAAGGAATTTAAGCTGGTTTGGAGATGGGTTAGAATTTCCTTGTTAGACTCGGAAGAAAAAATAGATTCTCCTTGAGACCACTCCTTCAGCGTCCGCTTCCAGATCTCCTTAGGTTTTCCACAGAGCGATCGGCCAACCACTTCAAGGGCAAGTGGGAATCCACCACAGCCTCTCACTATCTGCAATCCGGTGCAGCTGTATTCAATCAGTTATAGTCTAAACCGAAGCAAAGCAAAATACTTCTAGATACGTTAACAGAGGCTCCACTTTTGAATCTTGTCAAAATGCATTTAACATGTGCATTTAAAGGGACTAGGGAGTAGAGTTGATAAGAAGGTTTAACCATACGATCAAGATGAAAGTGACTCTCTGTGTTATGTTTAGCACAGTTAAACAAGTCACCATTTCAAAATTTAGAGAATACAGATTCATTTCTCAAGATCAATTATGGATGACTATTTGTGACATTATACTATTATAGTAAAACAGGCAAGCATAAATGCATGCGCTTGAAGACATCATTTTAACTAATGGAGCACAATGACATAAATGCATGGGCTAATAGAGCACAATGATATGAATGCATTGGTAGTAAAGTCATTTATTTGACATCATAAGCTTAGATCAAGCAGACTAGTAAAACAAGACTCTGGTTGCCAACGACAAGTATTTGAGACAAGGCTTTGTTAAGTTCAGTTGAGACGAGTTAAGATCACGATATTTTCTGTACTTACTGAAGTGAATATAAATATGTTACCTTATCCACGAGATCATCAGGTATGGATGAGCTCCCATCTTGTGGAAATGCTGAATGACGGAAAAGAGCCATGGCATCTTTATAACTCAGTAGTTTCAATTTATACGTAGACTTGAATCTTGGAAAAACAATTCGGGATGTGACCAAAATCTTAATTTCTGGAATTTGAATCGTCATTTTCTCAATAAGTGATTCCAATCCAGACCATACATCATCCAAGAACAACAATATAGGATTAGCGCCAGTCCACTTAAACATGCTTTCTAATTGGTAGATTGCATCTTCATCCGTCTGGAACTCGGGCACCTGAAAACCCCTATGTTCAAATAGCCTCTCTATTATGACCTTGAGGTTGGGTGCCTTTGAAGCAGTGACAAAGAAGATGTTGTCCTTGAACATCCCTGTTCGAACATGGTATGGTCGAATATAGGGTAAAAGGATAGTACAGTATAGCGTTCATTACTAATTTAAAAGAACACAATATAGCATTCATCATTCAAGAGGCCAAATGTATGACCAAGATTTGAACAGTCTGTAACTACATCTTTTGCAGTACGATTTTATCAAGATAAAAACAACCCTTGATTTTATCAAATGATGAAGAGATTTGATAAAATCTCAGCTTTTTTAATGCAAAAAGGCTGAGATTTTATCAAATCTCTTCCTCATTTGATAAAATCAAGGGTTGATTTTATCAAATCTTGATAAAATCTTTTGGGAAACTAAAGACAAATTAACAAAAGAGCTAGATGACATTAATCTATTCTATGAAATGTAATTGGCTAATTCAACAAGCAATCTTATAGTCTGATTCAAATTAGCACCACCTAAGAAGCACAAATACAAACACAGAACACGATAGTTCTAAATAAATAGGTACGTGGGAGAAAATAAAAGTACATATATCAGGATAGATATTTAGTTGGTATTCAACCATAACCAAAAGTAATCTTGTTTCAATCAAACATGAGGCTTTTATTTTGTCCAAATTAAATTTTTTTGGTCCTTATATTCTTGGAATATCATAACTCTGAAGTGAGCTTTCAACATTATAAACCGATTCCTATCATTTTTTTCATCCCCGTGTATCCCATGCTTAAACCAATTAACTTTACACGCCACGTGACATGTCCCATACCTGTGTTCTCAAAGTGTCTGAGGAAATTAGGAGAGTCGGTCACCACTACATTAAGCAATCCAAAACACCTACATACAGAAACGTACCTGTAACATCTTCATCGTGACACACCATCTTAGCCAAAGTAGTCTTCCCACAGCCACCGGGCGCCGAAACAACCACCACCTGCTCACCACCACTCACCACCAACATCTTCACTTCCCTAACAGCCTCCTCAAACCCCACAACAGAAACCCTAACTTCCGGTACCTCACAACACCCAACTAACCCATTACCACTAAAAACCCGTTCACGTGTCTCAATCCTCTCCAATCTCCCATCAATCCCATTCACCTTATCCAAAATCCTCTTACTATCTAACGAAATCATCAACGTCACGTCAATCCGAAAGAACCTCGCGAGCGATTTCTCAAACGCGATTAACCTCTTGGCGTACAAGACTTTGGCGTAGATGTTCCAACGGCGCACTCCCTGGCATTTTAGCACGAGGGTTTTACCATCCGAGAGTTGGTCGGTGAACATGGCGGTCTCGTTCGGGGATCGGTCTAGGACTCGGTCTAGCGTCTCGTGGTTTTGGATTACTGGGGCTATTCGAGTTAGGGTTGAATCGAGTTGTTTTAAGTGGGGTTTGAATTCTGTGGCTTTGTTTGCTGCCTCCCTTACGGCATTCAGTACTTCACCGAATACGGCCCCTAGAAAAGCTCCTCCGATGAATCCAGCTGCCATTGGAATGATGACTGGTTGTGGTTGTGGAGTGATGATTGAAGTAGAGAAGTGTGGTAGTGGAGGAAATTATTTATAGTACTATGTTCTTGCGAAGGGAATTTCGCAAGTATTACTTTTATGTGAAGAAAGGATAAAGAGACAGAGATCAAAGGACTTTTGTAGATTCTTTTTACACTCAACAAATTGAAAAAAAAAAAATCAGATTTGTATGGAGGAGTAGTTGTTGGGGCTGTGTGAGAGCATTGAAACTTCGCGTTCCCTTCCCGCGTCAATTGACAAGACATTTTCATTGGTAAGCAGTGAGGGAGAAGCAATGAAGAAGAAGACAACAGCAGATGACTAGCAAGTCATGGACGTCAATTATATACTATGTTTTGAAAGTGGAGAAGTGGGTAGTGCGGAATCCACTAATATTTGAGGAACCGGATTCTCCTCACTCTTCTGTTTTCCGATCAAATAGTTGTTGGGAATTTTTAAAATAATAAAAAATATTTGATTTGGATTTTGAAAATGGCAAATGCTAACCAGTGCCACATAGCACCGGATATGTGGGCCCGAAAAGTCTGAGTATACTCCAATACCAAGACAAAATTTCTTAACGTTAAGTCAAATGTCACTCGAACAGTTCTTTTGCAGTAACTGACTACCCGAAATGTGAGGTGGCCCGGAAGAGAGTAATGTAAAAGTATAAAACTACCAATAACACCTCCAAATTTCTGAGTATTACATATACATCCCTTTTTCTTTTCACCTTTTGTCCAAGTATTCCTGTAACATTTCGTTTTTCCATCCCATGATGTCTGAACCTACTTTTTTTATACTCTATACAATTCTTCCGTGCATTTTAACCTAACTAATTTTCTTGTATATTTTACTAATCTTTTCTTATTTTATTCTGCAAAACATTATCATTGCATGTATTTACTTATAAAAAGTACAGGTAAAAGAGTAAACTCATCACCTTTTCCCCTAACTTTTCAGTTGTGACATTTTTTAATGCTATAAACAACAAAACTTAAAAAATTACCAATGCAAAAATAATTCAAAAATTAATTTCGCCATTGTCTAACATAAAAACAAAAAATATTTGACATTTTTAAAGGGAAGGACAAGGAACTTTTGCAATCGAACATAAAAACAAAAAATATTTCACATTTTTAAAGGGAAGGACAAGGAACTTTTGCAATCGAACATAAGGCAAGTTCCTTGTGAGGGGAAATTAACTTTTATGTTCGATTGTAAAAGTTCTTTGTCCTTCCCTTTAAAAATGTCAAATGTTTTGAATTTTTGGCTAAGTGGCCCTAAAGGAAATTGATGTATATTTATCCAAATAAAATAGTGTACAAATTATCACTTTGAAAACTGATATTTGGATAGTGTACGTAAAAACAAGGGCTATAGTTAGACAATGGCGAAATTAATTTTTGAATTATTTTTGCATTGGTAATTTTTTAAGTTTTGTTGTTTATAGCATTAAAAAATGTCACAATTGAAAAGTTAGGGGAAAAAGTGATGAGTTTACTCTTTTACCCGTACTTTTTATAAGTAAATACATGCAATAATAATGTTTTGCAGAATAAAATAAGAAAAGATTAGTAAAATATACAAGAAAATTAGTTAGGTTAAAATGCACGGAAGAATTGTATAGAGTATAAAAAAGTAGGTTCAGACATCATGGGATGGAAAAACGAATTGTTACAGGAATACTTGGACAAAAGGTGAAAAGTAAAAGGGATGTATATGTAATACTCAGAAATTTGGAGGTGTTATTGGTAGTTTTATACTTTTACATTACTCTCTTCCGGGCCACCTCACATTTCGGGTAGTCAGTTACTGCAAAAGAACTGTTAACGTTAAGGAATTTTGTCTTGGTATTGGAGTATACTCAGACTTTTCGGGCCCACATATCCGGTGCTATGTGGCACTGGTTAGCATAACCGTTTAAAAATTGTATTGAGAGATATTTGTGTGAAAGATTGTACTCCCTCCGTCCCAATTTGTTTGCCCCTTTTGGAGAAGTGAGTTTTTAAGGGGTGTGAAAACTTTGTATTGACTTTTCTATTTTGCCCCTAAATCCAGTCAATATTACTGTGACCAAATTTGTGAGGCTAATTTATTATATGAAAGTCAAAACATATTCAATATGGATCTTGTTTGATAGATATCAATTAGTTTTATTATACAAAATTTTCAAAATCATAAAAACCATTATAAAATAAAAGATAATAGACTAGCCAATTAAGAGAAGAAAAATACTTTTTAAGGGTAAAATTGGAAAGTGACCCAATTTTGATGGATGTTTTTAGAAGTGAGATAAATATTTTGGGACATCCCAAAATGGAAAGAAGGACCAAGAAATTGGGACGGAGGGAGTAACACTTTTTCACAGGAGATGTGACCTTTTATTAATGGTTATAATACATACTTAGTATTTGTTAGTGATGTGTGTATTTGGAATTGATGTGTTTATTAAAAAAGGATGTGAAATATGGAGGTGCCTCTAAGAGGCATGACCCTTATTAATTAAATTAGAGGAATGACATTTCACAAGAGAGTACCTACAACGAGGCAGGGTGTCTCTTTAATTAATTGGTCATTGCACTCTACTTTAGGAACTGACAGGGAATTAAAGAAGATCAAGGAGAGGCACAAAACAATAAGACTTTATATCCTTCCTGTGTCTAGCTACAAAGAGAAAGACACAATCTAATACATTTTTTTTAGCATCTTAATACCTCCAGGGAAGAAGATTGAGAGGTTTAATACATTCTTACCTCTACAGGTGTTCACGGTCCAGATTGGTCCGAATTGGCATGAATCTAATCCTAATTCGCAAGTCACGATTTTTTGAAAATAAAATTCGTTTCCGATTTAGAAGTCTCACGGTTCGGTTCCAATCCGATCCGTGAGTCACAGATCGGTTCCAGATTTATCCACAGATTTTTAACTTATTCTAAAAAAAAAATCATCAACTCATTCAAATTACCCGAACTCCCATTGAAACAAACACTTCAGTAGTAATATAGTAGGCAACAAAAGTAGTTCATCATCCAGTTCACAAATAAAGCCAGTTTAGTTTAGTTACATAGTGGAATACAAATACTTCAGTAGTACATCAAAGTCCAATACAAAAAAAACAATTACTAACAAAAAAATGACTATTGAATTCAGTGAACAGCTTCAAATGCATATCAAAATATCAAATTGACAATATTTATTAAAGTGGTAAAATTATTTATCTTTAAATATATATTTATTTTTTTAAAATAATTGTATATAATAAAAATCTCACGGTCCAGATTGGTTAACCCACGGTTTCAACATCAAAATTCGTGTCCGGACCACGAGTCACGACTTTTTATTTTTTAAATCCATATCCGGACCATTAATCCACGACTAAAATGTAAAACGTGCAGATCAGTTCAGTCCATACCTGTCACGCCCTCGATTTTATAAACATAATTACCAAAAATATCCACGTAGGATAGTCAACAAGTCAAACATAAACCGATGAAAAAGTCAAAGTCTTCATAAGAAAGTCATGGTTTAATACAATCAACCGATCCAAATCTAGCGATACCTCGTACCCGTACCCAAATACATAACCTAGTAGTTTAGAAATGTTGTTACAAGTTCTACAGTCAAAAGATTGAATGAACTAAGAGTTACAATGCCATCTCGGCCAAAAAAATACTACTATGTCAAGATGAAAGTATAACTCCATCAATAAGTTTTCAAAAGTCATGCATGCACGCATCCCAATGCAACCACGTCATGCTCCTCAATGGGTACCTGAAAATGAAAGGGTGAGCTACAAGCCCAGTAGGAAAGCTCAATCTCTAGCTACTATGATCATGTGAATGATAGATGCACCATGAGAGGAAAGAAGTGCACGAAAAGTGACTAAGGCATGAGACGAGAACATCCACGTGTTAAGGTGTCCACCAAGTATCCAACTACGTGTCATCGTATCCACAAGTGTCCCGTTATGTTTCTTAAGCGTCCATTGTGCCCCAGTGTCATTCCAAAATTCCATCTCACACATTAAAGTCTTAGAAAGTTCATTTGAAGTCCAACATGTTTAAACCAACTCACACACATCCACCTGATTTACTATATCACGGGAATTACGGGGCCCGACTCCCATAGCTTCTTATCATCGGGAATTATGGGGCCCGGCTCCCATAGCTTCTTAACTCGAGTAATGGCCGGATTTCTTGGGCTCCGCGCACCCATGACCAACCAATGTTGGAATTATATAAATGGCCGGATTTCTTGGGCTCCGCGGACCCATGACCAAGAGAACACCGTAAGGTGGCCTTGGGATATAACTAATATCATACTATAAGTCACTTGTACCATCCAAACTCATAATACACACCATTAAGTTCAACAAAATCCCATAGTTCCATTTCATGGCTGATAATGGTGTTTTTAACACAAGTATGCACTCCAAACTCACACCGTGTCCCAACATAAGCGTTGATGTCAAATGGAAGTCAAACAATCGGTATTAAGCTCAATTATGAGTGTACAAGGTGTTGGAGGAAGGCCCAAGGTACCCCAAGATCAAAGGAAGTTCAAACAAGAAAACAAAAAAAATTTGGGACAGAGGCATCTGGTATCAATACCCAGATGCAGGGGTATAGGTACAAATCAGCTTCGGGCAGATTTTCAATTCAAGGCCAAACTCATCAATCTTTGATCCAATCTCAAATGTTTATGCAAGAATTGGTCCAATACAAGTAAGGGAGGTTAAATCTAACATAAATTTACATTGGGGCTCATCAATTTACAAGATTTGATCAAGAATTAATCAAGAACACATGCCCAAAAAATGGGTTTTTCAACGAATGACCAAAAATCATGAAATTGAACACATGAATGGCATAAATATCATACAAATGAGGATAGGAGGTGGAGATTAGGTTCCCTACCTCAAGGGTTGAGCTTCAAACTTGAGGAAATTGAATTCTTAGATCCCCAAATTGGAAAATCCCGTTTTTGAGCTTCAAGGTGCAAAAAGAGTAAGTTCCGGGCTTCAAATCACGCGTAGAACAATATTCCAAGGTCCATTTGTGAAGGGGTTTGATGGAGAGGGAGATTTGTGAGCTTGGAGTGGCTTTAATGGAGGAGAGGAGAGAGAATGAGGCAGCTGAAATATTCAAGAGGGGAAAGGGACTGATTTTTGTGCTCTTTCTCTTTCTCACTTAAACACAAGAATAGCTAATTACACCCACACCCCATGCATTGACTTATGTATAGCAAATCTCGCCCACGTGTCTTATTTTCGCGCGTTGACCTAAGGTTCTTTATGAAATTCAATTCCTCACATTTTCCCAATATTATTTACGGAAATTCATTTAAAAATTTGGGTCCTTACAATACCGGATTCACGGTTCACCGATCTTTTTGAACAGCCCTACTTACCTCTTCTAAGCTATTCTATCTAACCTTCAAGTATGACAAAAGGAATATAGAACTAGTTCTAAGGGATTCCATCTTGGTAGAATACAAGAAGAAGACCATCTTGGAAAAGTCATAAGAAGATAGAAGATTGTTTGATAGTATAATAGGACTACTCATAAAGGAAGTCAAAACTAGCTAGTCGAAGTTTTGGTCTCGCTCAGTCTAATGCTTCAGCTCTACTCTCATATTACTACCGCTCGACAGATATAGATGAAGCTCTCGCCTTTACCCTATGGGCTTTTATTCGTTCCCCCCGACGTTAAGGTTGTATAGAATACCTTCCATCTTTAAAAGACACGACACTTCCACATTAGCGTTTACAAAAGACATGTTTATTCCTAATGCTTGTCTACTAAAGCCACAACTTTTCACAAAAAAGGTGCTAATGGGTCTATAAATAGACCCTTTGTGAAATCATTTTATACACGAAAAATTCCATAGCGAATTGCTCTCTCTCTCTCTACACATTCTATTCCTAGAATTTTAGGCATACTGATATTCTGTTGTTCTGCAAAAGTAGAATATCAGTTCTTGGATTTCTTATTCTTATTTTGGCAGATATTCTGTCTGTCTTCGTTTGTGGAAACATAGTCAGAAAGAACCTAGAGTTCGGTTTCGCTGTATCTTGAAAGCAGATTTGTTGTTAACATGGTGCACACCATTTGGTAGGGGCAAATACTGTCTTTAGGAAACCGTTCTTCTAATTAATGTGCCAGAATTGATCTACCATTCCAATTTTGCAAAGAGACACGCCATAATGAGACCGGCTAGCATATGAGCAAGCATCCGTAATTTCAGTTGATTTCCAACAATAGTTATCGATATCTGATTAACACAAATTTTTATGTTGACTATATACTCGATGGGATGAATAAAATTAACTATTCGTATTAAATAACGGGACCTGGGGTGAGCTGCAAAGGTGATTCCAGCACGCATGCGTATAGTGCCCGCTCTAAAAAATTAAAGAGAAATTGGGGAAAAGTTGAATTGAAATTTGAAATTTTCTCATTTCTTTCTTAAGAACAAAAAAAAAAAAGCGACAAGAAGTTTTTAAATTTTCTCTACTTTACCACTCTTTTCTACAAGTTCCAAATAGAGCTTAAAAGAACATAGATTCCAATTGAATTCTAAAGGGATTGATGAAACTTTGTTGTTCTCGCGTACATTTCTGCCAGTAAAGTAGTGAGAGAGATGCGAGGACGAAGGCAATAGAAGACTCCCAAGTCCACGCTATTGTGTCGAAACCTGAAATATGAGAATATAAACAAATCAACAAGGAAAAATGAAACACAAGATTTACATGATTCCCCTCAAGCACAAGCAAGAAAGTACGTCCATGGGGAAAGAGCAAGGGGATTCACTATAAACGGCAAGAGCTTCATCTATATCTGTCGAGCAAGAGGCTATATCGTAACTCTACCTGAAGCATCCACAAGATATATAAGGACAAATCTCTGGCGGAACCTAATAGGGATAATCAAACCCTAGGTGGAGTCCAATAGAGGATCAAACTTCTGACAAATATGATAGAGACAAATACCTGACTCCCTAATATTTAATCCCTAAAAAGACCAACAATGGACTAAACCCAAGTTTTCTACCAAGAACCTCATAGGGACTCTCTCAAAGGGATTCACTCAATAAGTCCAAACCCTAATAGTCACCAGTGTTGCTATTTATAAGAAAGTATAGCAAATTAGATCAAAAGAGGCCTCAATATGCGCAGCCCGCGTCAAACCGCTAACAACCCATATCCGACCGTCCGGACAGACTTGACTCCCGTTCAGACGAGAAAAATAGAGAGAAACAACTCTTAGGTTGAGAGCCGATCTAGCTGTGGATCATATCGAGCCGAAACCAAAAAAAAAACTTACGCGTGACGACTTCTATGCTCTCTTCGAACACCGACTTCAAGGCAAATCTCCACCTTGACTTGAATTCCCTCCAACTTAACAACATAGGCAATCCTCTCCATATTCGGTCTTCCCCTTCCCCATGGGACGATCACCAACGGCAACAACGAACAAGGCTCAAGCACACCTGCTTAACCTTGCAAACGAGACTCTGGAAACCCAGCTGCACGTGCCTCCAAATTGAGCCTACATCTTCAAACGGACACTTCACACCCAATGCATCCTTTAGTGATGCTAACAAAGATCTGCTCAAACTCCACTCGGAGCTAAAAATCGAACTCCCCACGGAATTAATCACCAAAACTCCACCACAGTGTTAATCATCCAAGTGAGCAACCATCTTCAACCGAATATCAACCGAACGCACCCATTATTAATGCTAAAGAAGATGTGCTCAGGCTCCCCACAGAGCTCGTATGCTTAACTTGCATACACCCAATAGTTGAAACCGAATTAATAATGGACCCAAATCTCCACGGCGATACCCCACATGAAGCACTCCATAACAGTATCCAAAGGAACCTAACCAAAATAATTCGATGTAACTCATCAAAATAGTCTTTCTTGGGTGTACCTCCTTCATACAAAACGCATAAAGGCGCTACTTCAAATACAAAATCTTCCCCGACCTCGCGAAGCACTTCATCTGAAAATCCTGAATCGAACTGATTATTTTTGCATCGAGATCCTCAAACACATCATCCTGCATACCAGCAGGCTTTTCAAACTTCCCCAACCAAGCTGTTACCCAAAAGGCAACCTAGAGGGGGGTGAATAGTGTTGCTAACAATAATGCCCAAATAAAAAATTACTAATTGAATGAGTAAAATATTTGGCAAAGCACATAAATAATTAATTTGCACAACACAAAAATAGATAAGATAAGGGAGAGAGATATCACACGGAGATGTATAGTGGTTCGGTCCGAGCTTTGTCCACTGCTCAGCCTAGTCCACTGGCCTAAGGAGTCACTGTTTTACTAATCCAACAACCAGCTTTTGGTGCCGATTAAACCTTACAACCGCAACGCTAACTTTCCTGAGGAGTTAGCCGAACCGCTAGAGTTTATCTCCCAAACTCTAAAATCACCCACAGAACAAAATCCCGTTCTGTGGTAGCTCACTGAGAATTTTTCTAACTCTCAATACAACACTGATAAGAATTTTTGGTGTTTGAAAATAAATCTCTCTCAAAGAGTAGATACACAAATTTGCTCTCCAAGCTCTCAAGCAATAATATGAAAATGAAGTATGCTTGCTCTGTATTTCTAAGACTCTGAAATTTCTCTTGCTCTGGTGTAGCTTGGTATGTCTTTCTTCTTCTGCAGAAACTCTTCTTTTATAACCTGAAGAATTTCGACCGTTTGAGTAATTTCGTTGAGGACAAATCTTCTGGCAGCAAAGACTAAATCTCCATTAAAAAAAAACTTTGAGCTGCATATCTGATTTGCAACGTTCTTTAGCATTAAGTGCAAAGTTTCAACAAGTCAAAAGAAAGACAGAAGCCAGACAACTGGTCGTTCACTTTGTGAACCATATATCTGCATGTATTGACTTATGTGTGTGTGTGAATTTAAAACATTTAGTGCATAAGTCCAAATGCAACCTTCAAAGATGAGTTCCACGTGGGCCATCAGAAACATGACTTGCTTTTGAAAAGTCTGATGTAGAAGTTGTGCAAGTTTACTTAACTTCACATAAGAAAAATGATTTGGTGCAAGCAGTACATCTATTTACCAATAAATTGGATCCAGACACATGTATTTAAAAGATGATACTTGAAAGTTGTACACTTGAGCTAATAGAAATTTGTCCGAAAGCATTTAGCTGGTAAAACTAATTTTGCCAAGTAGAAGAATTTAGTATCTGAAAAATTTAACAATGATTTTAAGAAATCAATTTTGTTATTGAGAATCAATCAAAATCAAATATTTCTAACAATCTCCCCCTTTTTGATGATGACACAAAATATGATTTCTAAAACTAATGACGAGTGAAATTTTGAACAATGCTCCCCCTATGTATATGCTCCCCCTTAATATGTGCCATAAAAAAAAAATTATTTAGCAATCATAAGCAACATAAAAGTTGGCATTCATAGATATATCAAGTGATACAAACCAACAAAACTTAACATGGTTATTTAAGCCATGCACCATACGGTACAGTTACTAAAAGCAACTCAAGCGCAAATAACAAACACTAGTAGGTAGCAATTTAAAAACAACATGGATAGACCAAACTACTCTTTTTCTCCCCCTGTGGCATCATCAAAAACAAATAATGCTTGGGGTAAAATAAAAGATTTGGTCACTCTATGATTACGTTTCCCCGTTACCACCCCGGGTATACTCCATATTTTTTTACGAAAGCCTGGCGTCTTCGATGTTCATACTCTTTGAGAATGGCTACGAGTGCGACACCCACAACAAGTAACCATTTCCACGGAAAATTTAAAAGCCACCTCATTGAAAATAATCCGCAAAGAAAAAGGAAAATGAAGAGTTGCCCCCATAAGAGGTGGATAAGCGACTCCATATTTGTGCGCTCTATATATTGTTCCCAAGACTCGGATGCAAATTTAGGAGAATCGAACCACATTTGCTCAATATGGGAATATAGCTATTTTGAGAAGATTTTGAGCGGATTGAGACCGAGAGTGAGATGAGGATGATAAGAAGGAGATAGTGTGGGTGAATTTATAGATAGTGAAGAAGTGTGTAGAAGAAGGAAGAAAAATTTTGAAATTTGAATTTTTGAAAGGAGTGAAGGCCGCGCCGGATAGGACAAATAAGAAGGAAGAAAATTGTGTCCGAGTATTTATTGCTATGTCCGCAGGACGCCCCAAAAATAATCCATCAATCAAATCAAGATATTGAAATATGTTTGGAGTAAGATTTTCTTAAACATGATAATGTAACTACTCCGATTTGAAAATGATGAAACAAGTAATAATTGATTTAACTAAAAATCCCCCGAAAATATATTTAAAATGGATTAGACATCCCGAGTTCTCTTCGGATAAAACAAAATTGTTCTTCAATAAGAGGTTTTGTAAAAATGTCCGCCAATTGCTTGTCGGTACCAATAAAATCAAGAACAATATCACCTTTTTGAACATGGTCACGAATAAAATGATGTCTAATTTCAATATGTTTTGTTCGGGAATGTTGAATGGGATTTTTTGTTAAATTAATCGCACTTGTGTTATCACATCGAATTGGAATATGATCATAATGTAAATTAAAATCCTCCATTTGCTGTTTGATCCATAATAATTGAGCACAACAACTTCCAGCAGCTATGTATTCAGCTTCGGCAGTTGATAAGGCAACTGAATTTTGCTTTTTGCTAAACCAAGACACTAACGAATTTCCAAGAAATTGACAAGTGCCACTAGTGCTCTTACGATCAGTTTTACTACCGGCATAATCAGCATCCGAAAAACCAATTAAGTCAAAAGAAGTATTTCTAGGATAAAATAACCCCAAATTAGGAGTTCCAGCAAGATATCTAAAAATATGTTTGACAGCTACTAAATGTGACTCCTTTGGATTAGATTGAAAGCGAGCACATAAGCAAACACTAAACATGATATCGGGTCTACTAGCAGTAAGATAAAGAAGTGATCCGATCATACCTCGATACATTTTAGTATCTATTGATTTACCATGTTCATCTTTGTCGAGTTTAGTGGTTGGACTCATTGGAGTCTTCATGATTTTAGAATCTTCCATCTTGAATCTTTTGAGAAGTTCTCTCGTATATTTTGCTTGATTGATGAAGATTCCATCCTTTGATTGTTTGATTTGAAGCCCAAGGAAGAAATTGAGTTCTCCCATCATGCTCATTTCAAATTCACCTTGCATACACTTAGCAAACTCTTTGCAAAGTTTTTCATTAGTAGCACCGAAAATAATATCATCAACATAGATTTGAACAATAAGCATGTCATGATTGTCGGTTTTTATGAAAAGAGTAGTATCTAATTTTCCTCTAGAAAAACCATTTTCAAGTAAGAAAGTGCTAAGTCTGTCATACCATGCACGTGGTGCTTGTTTTAAACCATAAAGCGCTTTTGAAAGTTTAAAAACGTGATCGGGAAATTCATGATTTTCAAAACCAGGAGGTTGTGCTACATAGACTTCTTCTGAAATAAAACCATTTAGAAAAGCACTCTTTACATCCATTTGGAAAAGTTTAAAATCTTTAAAACATGCAAATGCAAGTAACATGCGGATGGCTTCTAATCTAGCAACAGGAGCAAATGTCTCATCAAAATCAATGCCTTCTTCTTGATTATAGCCTTGTGCAACTAATCTAGCTTTATTTCTAACAATGTTTCCCGATTCATCCAATTTGTTTCGAAAAACCCATTTAGTACCAATAATGGTGTGATCGTGAGGTCTAGGCACTAAATTCCAAACTTTATTTCTTTCAAATTGACTCAATTCTTCTTGCATAGCTAAAATCCAATTTTCATCATTCTCAGCTTCTAAAAAATTTTTAGGCTCAATTTGAGAAACAAAAGCTAAATTACCGCAAATATCCTTAAGAGAAGATCGAGTAGATATACCTTTCGAAGGATCTCCAATAATTAAGTCCTTTGGATGATTTTGCACGAATCTCCATTCTTTTGGTAGATCTTGATTGCTGACAGGATTTTGTGGTTGATCGAGAACCACATTATCCTTTAATTGAGTGCTCTCATGTTGACTTTCGCCATTTTCCTTACTAATAGACAAATCTTGCACTCCTTTAATGATATCTACCTCATCATCATCATTAATAATAATCTTGGGAGTAGATGGGTTAGATTCATCAAAAGAAACATGAATAGATTCTTCTACAAGTTGAGTACGTTTATTGTAGACTCTATATGCTTTACTAGAAATAGAATAACCAATAAAAATTCCTTCATCGGATTTTGAATCAAATTTTCCCAAATTATCTTTTCCGTTGTTTAAAACAAAACATTTACATCCAAAAGCATGAAAGTAACCAATGTTGGGTTTTCTACCATTCCACAACTCATATGGTGTCTTTTTGAGGATAGGCCTAATCAGGACCCGATTTAAAACATAGCAAGCAGTATTGACAGCTTCTGCCCAAAAATATTTCGGTAGAGAGTTTTCACAAAGCAATGTTCTTGCCATTTCTTCAAGAGTTCTATTTTTCCTCTCAACTACCCCATTTTGTTGAGGCGTGCGAGGTGCAGAAAAGTTGTGATCTATACCCTGATCATCACAATATTTTTCAAACAAAGAATTTTCAAGTTCTCTACCATGATCAGTACGGATGTTTGAAATAACAAAACCTTTTTCATTTTGAACTTTTCTACAAAGTTTAGTAAATGATGGAAAAGCCTCGTCCTTATGAGCTAGGAACATAACCCATGTAAATCTTGAGAAATCATCAACAACAACAAGACAATAGTATCTGCCGCCAAGACTCGGTGTTCTAGTAGGACCAAATAAGTCCATGTGTAATAGATGTAATGGCCTTGTAGTAGAAATAACATTTTTGGATTTAAAAGAAACTTTGGTTTGTTTACCTTGTTGGCAAGCATCACATAGTCTATCTTTTTCAAATTTGATTTTTGGAAGACCAACAACTAATTCTTTTCTAGAAAGTTTTGAAATTGCATCCATGTGTGCATGTCCAAGGCGTCTATGCCATAGCCAACTATTATCACTCATTGCTGAAAAACATTTTACACCATGTTTACTTAAATCATTTAAACTGAAAATATAAACATTTTCAAGTCTCTGGCCAACAAAAAGTACCTTGTTGTTTTCTATGTTCTCAATAATGCATTCAGATTTTTCAAAAGTAACTCGATTACCCTTATCACAAAGTTGACTGATACTTAGAAGATTATGTTTTAAACCATCAACAAGTAAAACATCTTCTATGATTGGAAAGGGGGTTTTACTGATGTTACCTATACCAATGATTTTTCCTTTGCTATTATCACCAAAAGTTACGAATCCTCCATCTTTTGGTGTTAGAAAGTTGAAAGCTTTTTCATCTCCAGTCATATGCCGTGAACATCCACTATCGAGGTACCACTTTCCTGCAGTTGATGTGGACTTGAGGCATACCTACAATAGCAAGTCAAGACTTGATTTTTGGTACCCAAATCATCTTGGGTCCATGAGGGTTAGCTTGAGCAGTATAGGTTTGGTTCTTTTGAACCCAAGTCTTGTTGACATAACCAGACACATATCCCTTCATAGGACAAGATGGTGAAATATGTCCTAATTTACCACAATAATGACATGTGAGTTTAGAATGTCTGGATGAGGTATTTTTCTCAAAAAAATTCTTATAAAAATTTTTATGCTGGTTTGGGTTATAGCCAATTCCAGTTTTATGAAAAGAGCATCTTTGTTTTCCAAGAAGTAAATCCAGACCTTCTTTTCCATTTGTGAATTTTGAAAGAGACTCAGTCAAATCATGAATTTGTTTATGCAATGAATCAACATCAGAGTTTTTCTTTAAATCATCATTTTCTTCTTTCAAAATATTTTTCTCTTTAATCAAATCTCTAATTTGTTCATGCAGAGAATCAACATCAGACATCTTTTTCAAATCCTCATTTTCTTCTTCTAAAATATTTTTCTCTTCAATCAAATCTTCCATCTCTTTTGAAAGATCTTTTGCAAGTTTCTTAAGACTAATATTTTTAGAACTAACTTTTTCAAAATTATGTTGCAAACATTTAAAAGCATCTAATAATTCATCAAAAGATAGAGAAGAAGGATCATGATATACCTCACTTTCTTCTTTTGCCATAAAGCACAAATTTGCAACGTCTTGTCTCTCATCATCACTGTCAGAGCTGCTATCATCACTATTGTCCCAAGCCGCTAACATAGCTTTTCTTTTGTCTTTCTTTGAATATTTTCTTGCTTGAGGACATTCGGATTTTATGTGACCGGGCTTCTTGCATTCGTAGCAAATGATTGGATCTCTTTTGCTAGTTTCTTCCTTGCTCCCATCTTTTCTTGAAAACCGTCTATTTTTCTGACCATTCTTGCTCTTGAGAAACTTTTTGAAGTTCCTGGTGATGAGAGCCATATCTCCATCTTCACTTTCATCACTTGAATCATCATTGCTCTTTGATTTGCTCGTTGTTCCTTTTAGAGCAATGTCTTTTCTTTTCTTTTCATCGTCCTCATTCATATTGCGATGCATTTCTTCCGTTATGAGGGTTCCCATAAGCATATCCATTGTATAAGTTGAGAAGTCCTTTGACTGCAGAATGATGGAAGTTGTAGTATCCCATTTCATTGGCATAGATCTAAGAATCTTCCTTGTCATCTCTGATTCAGTATAAGACTTACCAAGAGATTTCAAACCATTAGTAATATTGGTAAATCTAGCAAACATTTGAGATACAGATTCATTCTGTTGCATTTTAAAAAGCTCATAGCTATGAACAAGAATATCTATTTTGGACTGCTTAACTTGAGTATTCCCTTCGTAGGCTATTTCTAATTTATCCCAAATTTCTTTAGCCGTTTCACAAGCAGATATTCTATTATACTCATCAGTACTTAGTGCACAATAAAGAAGGTTAATAGCTCTAGCATTCTTTTCCATTTTGGCTTTTTCGGGTTCGTCCCACTCATCTTCTGACTTAGGGACAGTAAGATCTCCGGACTTTTTAGTCGGGATATTAGGACCTTTGGTAATAATTTTCCACAAGTCATAATCAGTAGATGTGATAAAAATTCTCATTCTATTTTTCCAATAACTATAATTAGTTCCAGTGAACAAAGGAGGTCTATGTGACGATTGTCCCTCTAAGCTAGATACATTGCTAACGGTTGCCATGGATCGCTCTTAGACTGTTAAGTCACAAGAAAAATAATTAGAGCCGAGGCTCTGATACCAATTGTTACCCAAAAGGCAACCTAGAGGGGGGGTGAATAGTGTTGCTAACAATAATGCCCAAATAAAAAATTACTAATTGAATGAGTAAAATATTTGGCAAAGCACATAAATAATTAATTTGCAAAACACAAAAATAGATAAGATAAGGGAGAGAGATATCACACGGAGATGTATAGTGGTTCGGTCCGAGCTTTGTCCACTGCTCAGCCTAGTCCACTGGCCTAAGGAGTCACTGTTTTACTAATCCAACAACCAGCTTTTGGTGCCGATTAAACCTTACAACCGCAACGCTAACTTTCCTGAGGAGTTAGCCGAACCGCTAGAGTTTATCTCCCAAACTCTAAAATCACCCACAGAACAAAATCCCGTTCTGTGGTAGCTCACTGAGAATTTTGCTAACTCTCAATACAACACTGATAAGAATTTTTGGTGTTTGAAAATAAATCTCTCTCAAAGAGTAGATACACAAATTTGCTCTCCAAGCTCTCAAGCAATAATATGAAAATGAAGTATGCTTGCTCTGTATTTCTAAGACTCTGAAATTTCTCTTGCTCTGGTGTAGCTTGGTATGTCTTTCTTCTTCTGCAGAAACTCTTCTTTTATAACCTGAAGAATTTCGACCGTTTGAGTAATTTCGTTGAGGACAAATCTTCTGGCAGCAAAGACTAAATCTCCATTAAAAAAAAACTTTGAGCTGCATATCTGATTTGCAACGTTCTTTAGCATTAAGTGCAAAGTTTCAACAAGTCAAAAGAAAGACAGAAGCCAGACAACTGGTCGTTCACTTTGTGAACCATATATCTGCATGTATTGACTTATGTGTGTGTGTGAATTTAAAACATTTAGTGCATAAGTCCAAATGCAACCTTCAAAGATGAGTTCCACGTGGGCCATCAGAAACATGACTTGCTTTTGAAAAGTCTGATGTAGAAGTTGTGCAAGTTTACTTAACTTCACATAAGAAAAATGATTTGGTGCAAGCAGTACATCTATTTACCAATAAATTGGATCCAGACACATGTATTTAAAAGATGATACTTGAAAGTTGTACACTTGAGCTAATAGAAATTTGTCCGAAAGCATTTAGCTGGTAAAACTAATTTTGCCAAGTAGAAGAATTTAGTATCTGAAAAATTTAACAATGATTTTAAGAAATCAATTTTGTTATTGAGAATCAATCAAAATCAAATATTTCTAACACAAGCCTTTGTAGTCATTGTTGCACAAACTTCTCTACTTCGAAACGAGTCAACATTGAAATGATAACCAAATACACAACCCTACGCAGTGGAAAATGAAAGTCTCGGATTGAAATCCCCATGCTCTGATACAAATTTGTTGTGCCAAAATCCGAAGTATGAGAATATAAATAAATCAACAAGGAAAAGCGAAATAAAAGATTTACGTGGTTCCCCTTAAGCACAAAGCAAGAAGGTATACGTCCACAGGGAAAGAGCAAAAGGATTCACTGTAACAAAGGAGAGAATACACAGAGTCGGCTATACCCGTAACTCTACTTGAAGCATCCACAAAAAATCTAAGGATGTAGACACCCCAATTTGAACCTAAGAAAATCCACGACATTCCCGATGATGAAAATGGACCGATAAAAACAAGTTAGAGCTTGAATAAATGCTTGGAAACTTTACCATAACCCATCAAAATCCATCAAACACCCTCACAAACCAAAAACCAAGAGTGCCCAAGGCGTCCCTTTGGGCACCCAAAGCCTGCTTCAGGCGCCCAAAGTGTGCTCCAGATTGCGTGTTTCAAAAGATAAACTTCGGCAGGAAAATCTTGAGGGAGATATTCTCAGCCATTTTTGGCAGTGAATCTTCCGGTTAGTTGCTAAACCACTTGTGAACCCTGGCCCCTAAACCAACCCGTAAGCAAGCTATCTACTTTTTTCACTCTATAAATAACTCTCATTGTCCTCCATTTTGAGGATGATCAAGTAATTCCCAGGAGAAACCCATACCCTGCTGAAATCTCTCCAAAAATAGTCACTCCCTACTCCCACAATCCACTCCAAAGCCTTCAAGCATCTTAAACCCACTTTTCAATCTTCATCAAAGCCATCAAGTCATGTCATGTAGGTAGAAACCTAAATACAAAAGTCAGTCCCACTCCACCTCAGAAATCCATATCCAAACCAACCACAATCCATATATCACCTTGCACATTCCATCAAAGCATAAAGTCAAGCTTCAAAGGTAGAAAACCTACCAAAATGTGTCGGAAAGGTCCCCTTGAGGGAAGCCCAAGCTCCGCACCCAAAGAGCCCATTTGGGCGCCCAAACCGGGGCCTTTGGGCACCCAAACCACCTCTCTCTTATCATCAATTTTCTATTTTAAATCAGTCCGTTGTGGTTCAAAATCATTGTAAACATGTTTTGGGGGTTAGAAAACAATTTGTGTAGCCTCTGTACATTTCAAAATGGGGCCTAAAGTACGTTTAAAGGCTTGATCATACTTTTAAATGGGTCTTTTTTAGTCAAATGTTAATCAAACTATGATTTTCAGTCATTTCAAGCAAGGGATAAATCAAACCAGAGGATAAAAGAGGGTTAGCTAGGCCGCCCAAACCAGCCTCTTTAGGCACCAAAAGCATCCCTTTGGGTGCCCAAAGAGTCCCCTTTGGGCTCACTTGGCAAAGCCTGAAAACAAAGGTCAGTAGCAAAGCCTGAAAACAAAGGCCTAAAGTGTAAGGACCCGTGTAAAAAAAAAAAATCACTTTTTGGAGAAGTTTCGATTTGGCCGATAAAAAGTCCCGGTAATTGTTCCTTGGATTTTTCTAATCACAACGGTATAATTGGAAGTTATTTTTTAGTAAAGCAAAGTCATCTTTCACCCATTTTCTTCGGGGAAAAATGCGCCGTTTTTCGGTTTTGTACTAAAAGTGAGGGGATGAGATTTTGATGTGATTAAAATTTCAAAATTTTGGAAATGCCATTGTTTCCAAATGGGGGGTACTTCCTTATTTTCATAAATAAATTTTGGTTTATGAAAATAAGTATTGTGGTCACATATTATATACACAAGTGACATTTGGGTGTGAGGTGTAATTAGGGGGTTATAATAGGTAGTGTGTGGGGGAAGTTTGCAAATAATCAAAATATCTCACTCGCCCTCTCTCTCCCACCCGATCGGCCCCTCTCTCTCCTCTCTCTCCTCCATTGTTGCTCACTCCAAGCTCAAATCTTGCCCTCCTCATTCAACCACTTCAAGAACCAAAGCCATTTTCGTGTTCTACGCACCGTGGGGAGCTCGGGTCACCTTGGATTTGCACCAAGAGCTCCAAATTCGGGATTTGGGGGTTTCTACACTTAGGGTTTCATTCATCTTCCATTTTCAAGCAAAACCTTGAGGTAGGGGAACAATTTCTACTCTCTCTAGTTGTATGCTTGTGATTTATTGCATATATCATGTTCTTGGCCTCAATTTCATTGAAATTCATGTTTTCCCCAATTGTGTGGGTTTTTCCCACTTAGATTTCTTGATCTATGAAACTACTTGTTGTTTGGTGAAATTGAAAGTGAAATTGACCTCCCTCCATGTTTAATTGTTACCTAGCATCTATAATTTGAACCTAAGTTATCTCATTTGTGATTGGGTTGAAATTCCACATCCTAAGGGTGAAAACCTGCACTATTACTGTTCATATATTGCTGCCTCTGTAATTTCCAGCCACTGCCCCTGTTTTTGGGGTGGTCTTCGGCCACCCTTTGATGTCCGTTTGGTCCCTGATCGCTTATTCCTTCATAAAATTGACTTTTGGCATCACTTTCAACCATGTTTTGACTTGAGAACTATGATTTTATAAGTAAATATGGCATCTTATCTCACATGAACGTTTGTTGGTTTTTAGAAAGCGTGTGGGTGTGTGCGTAGCACATTTTATCGAAAGGTGTGAAGTGGTGAAATGAACTTGGAGAAATGGATTTTGAATGGAATATTGAGAAATGAGATGTTTCAAACCAATGTCATCATTTGACAAAAATTTTTTATAAAGGCACGCGGAGCCTATGGAATCCGGCAGGGGCACGCGGGGCCCACAGAACCCGACAGGGGCACGCGGAGCCTACAGAATCCGGCAGAGGCACGCGGAGCCTATGGAATCTGGCAGAGGGATTAAATCCCTAGTATTAATAAAATGGTGATTTTTTTTGTCAATGAAAGAAGTGAGAAATGAAATTTTTGGAACTATCCATTGTGTTTTTGTTAAAACTTGATTTTTGGGGCTTGTGTGGTAAACTTGGATTGTTGAGTAAAATGATATGGATACTTGGGTAGTGTTTGAATACTTGGCAAATCATTGGAGTACTTTGATGTTTTTAAACCCTTTCACTCATGATTCGGTTATCGTCACTCACATTGGTGTATCCATTTGATATATCTAGCCTCCATGTGCATGCATCATATTCATACACCTAGCGTCAGTAGAATAGTTCTTCTACGAGCGCGTGTGCTCACCCTATCTCTTTTCAGGTACCCAGCTTTGATCGTGCATGGTTTGAAGTGCATGACTTGGATGATGAGCATATATAATGTGGAGTTATTTTATTCATCTTCAATGCATTAACTTTTCTTTTGGGGAGATGATATTGTAACTCTAATCTTTTCTCTATCTTTTGACTATGGATTTGTAATAACTTATGGGATGTTATTTTGATTTCACCTTTGGGGCAAGGGTGCCCAAACTTTATTATTTGATTACACCTTTGGGGCAAGGGTGCCCAAACATTTGATAGCTATTGGACTAAGGATGTACTCTAATTTATGGAAATCTTTATCTTTTAACTTACTTATTGTTTGAGATTCTTTTATTTATGTTTTGTAAAAATGAGGGCGTGACATAAAGAGTCCCCTTTAGGCCGCCCAAAGCATGTTTTTTGGGGAAAGTTCTGGAAGATAAGTAGCTTTTGAATCATTTTGAACAGAACCAGATATGAAACAAAGGTCAATAGAGGGTGTAAGACATCATGTCACGCCCCAGACCTATCCCTGAAGGTCATAAGCGTAACAAAGTGCCGGTGACACAATCACCAAGGCCAAAATCTAACAAAAATTCATCCAAAAGCGATGATTAAGAAGGGACACCAACTAGCAGCAGAACCATAACCTGTATTATACATCCAAAAAAGTTTCACATGACAACCCCAAATCCTGACATAAAGTATCCGACAAAGATTGTGTTTATATTACAGAGATACAAACCAGACAAGACCAAAGATTTACAACTTTGATAATTCCCAATTACTTGCTTATAAAGCCCACAGATACAATAGTACAAACCAAAACGAAGACTAAAGCAATGTCATATTTACGTGAGTCTTCTACCACCAAACATGTGCTTACAAAAAGGTACAATCCACACTCGACTACTCTTCATCGCCTGAAAGGTGGGAAAACATCATAAGCTAAAAGCTCGTATGAGAAACCAATACATAGTTCACACGCTTTCCATGGACATATTTTAGAAAAACACATAAGTTAAGCAAAACACAAATTTATATCCAAAATGATTCATATCTTTCCAAAATCCAATTTATAATGCACATCCCAGTAACAAATCATATCATACCACCAGGCGTCCCCGGTGTGGATAGGCTTAGACATCTATGCATATCCTGTATCAAACACATCAACCTTGCTAGCCTTTTGCACTGTCCCTTAGCAAGCTGGGACGTCAGGGATGTCATTAATAGATACAAAATATAGCCACCTTTCATTGAATATCCATGGAGTACATATCATTAAGCAAAACAATTGAATTTACGGAACCTTTGCATAAAAGTACAAAATCGCGCATTAAACCATGTAAATTATGTACCGATTACTCACCTCGGTTCTCGTGCAAACCCGGACCTCCTATATTAATTAAAATGATGAAAACATGATTAGAAGATGCCAAATGAGTGAAAACATGCCTAAGATGAAGTTCTAGAAGTATGCAAGATCAACTGTGTTGTTTGGAAAGAGTTGCTTAAAATGCACAGAGATACCGGTATTTGCAAAAAGTTGATACCGGTATTAATTGAACAGAAGGCAATTATGGGTTAGATACCGGTATCTGCAAAACGGGGATACCAATATTAACTGGGAATTTCCTGAAAATTCAGTTTCGATTCCTTTACAATGTGTAGCCCCAAACTTCATCGAAATCACCTTAAATCAACTCTAAAACTTGGGAAACTTGTGTCTAAACGTGAATATAAGTTATGTTACTCTAAAAACTAAGAAATCATAATTCCAAACAAGATCAAAGCACCCAAATCCAAGGATTCCAACTTGAGTTCTAGAGTTCTAGTAAAAACTCAACCAAAACTCAACCCAACTAGAATTTAAACTACTAGATGCAAGTGATTCAACAATAAGGCATGGAAATCATGATAAAAAAAAAAAGTAAGCTTACCTACTAAAGCTTCAATCAAACTTAACAAAGTCCTCTTCTTGATTTTCTACCTTTTTTTTCTTCTTCTCTTCTTTTCCTTCTTGTCCTCTACGTTTCTCTCTCTCTCTCTCTCTCTCTCTCTCTCAAACTTAATAACCAGATGAGGATGAAAAAATATCCTCCAATAGATCTATTATTGGACCTCTTAATGGAAAATGAGTGTGTGTGTGCGCGCTCCTTGGGTTGTTGTGTTCTACCCAATTATTTGAATCCACATATGCACATAAAACACCCGATTAACACATAAAGAAATTAAAGTCATGAAATTAAGTTCTATGGTATTACACATCAGCCCAAAGCAATAATGGTCAATCTGCTTGCCTCCTTTGGGCACCTAAAGCTCCTCCTTTAAGCGCCCAAAGCACCCCTTTGGGTGCCCAAAGGGCCAACAGAGGCCCAAACTGTTTTTTGTGTAGAAACATTTTGAAACTGTTTTTCAGTCATAATATTTGTTGACCATAGTTGACCCACCACTGATGGCTATACAATACATTTTTTTATTTAATAAAATCAATATTCATCACTTGTACAGTTGTACTACTCACTTTTTATGCAAAAAAGCAGACAACGAAAAAGCATTACAAAAGTAGGACAAAGCTCATTTGCCAAGGTGCAGAACCATATCAAAACAAACAGTAGCCCCTTTATTTTCTTTCATTTCTTTCTTCTCTCTGTTTCTCTTTCCTTCCCCATCTTCTCTGATGACGACGTCTGCCTTTCTTCGTTCTCTCTCTAACAATGGCCGATACCAAGCGAGACCATCCGTGCTTCCACCGGCACTGGCGAAACCATGGCGACTGCTCTTCGTTCTATCTAGTCATCTTCCTTCATGACAATGACGAAAGTCCCGAAATATCTAACACCGAATCTTTTGAATCGAACTCCGGTTGCCGGAGCTACGGTCACTTTAGCAACCCCGGCGTCAGCCGGAGCTTTTCGACGAGATCTGAAGGAATCTCTTACAAAAATAGAAAAATTGATGGAGTCGTTGATCGCCGGAGAGTAGCCATAAATAAAGACGACGCCGTCACCAGAGTTGCAGAATATGGTTAGACAATTTGATTTTATCCAGAAATGACGACGACGACGTGGTTAGGTCACAGTTTGATTGTTTCGGCTGGAGTTTAAGGTGCTGGTGTTTGCCAGAGGTTCGCCGATTTCGCAATCGAGAGAGGAGGCGAGAGAGAGAGAGAGAGCGTGAGAGCGTTTAGGGCTCAAGAATGATGTTCAGCGGCGCAATATTTGATTTATATAGGCAGGGGTATTTTTGTGTCTTTTGGATGCGCGAGTGGACTGTGTATGTTACAGAATTATGGAGTGGACCCGTGACTTTAGCAAATTGTTATACAGAGGAGCAACTGGCCCATAAAATTATTGGCTCCTTTGAGGTGTTCTACCTCAAAAGTATATTCTACAATTTTATTTTACCAACTTAATCATCGGTCTTGATCAATAAATTTTTTATTAATAAAAAAATCTCTTACAGCTTTATTGTCTGTTCTAACAATAAAATCTTCTGGCGCAAGATAAATCTTGAACCTTTCTAATGATAATTTTTAGCTAATAATTTATTTTTGCTAGTTAGGCTTAAAAGTACCAGAATTATAGCCACAAATCAATTCTTCTTTTTGAAGAGTTTTTGTGATAGGAACTTTTCTAGCTCTTATCATATTTTCAATTAGTAGAAGTGTTTCTTCCTTCCAAAAAATAGCTGCTATTGCTTTTCATACACAACCCCAACATGTATCAGAAACATCTTTTTTCAGAATAAGTTTATCATCCTGTTTAGGCAAATAAATATTAGGCAATTTAGTAAGACTTTCCTTGAGTTGTTTAATCAAGGCAATGTTTTCTTTTTCACAAGTAAAATCGACATTTTTTCTTAATTTGACTAATAAATGAGTTTCGATTTTTGAAAGAATTTTAATAAAATTTCTTCCATAATTTAGAATTCCCAAAAGACTTTATAATTGAGTCTTGTTTTCTAATATATCTGGGAAATCTCTAGCTTTTGAAAGAATATGTTCTTGTAATTTTAAACCTTGTTGGTCTAAAACGAGTCCCAAAAATTCAATTGATTTTTTTTTCACACTCAATCTTTTCTGGAGATAAAATAATTCCATGTTTTCAAAAAATTTCACAAAGTATTTTTAAATGCTTTTTATGATCCTCGATCCTGGGTTTTGGAAAAAAAATCAATATATCATCAATATAGACCACTATAGCAAGACCCCCTTTATGGTAAGAAATCAAGCTAAGATTAAGAGAGGAAACGCTTGAATTGTAGTTAACTATAAAAGACTAAATGAGCAATTAGTCTTTGATGGTTATTTTATACCTCGTAAGTTTGATTTCCTTAACTAAACGATCAAAAGATTTTAGTAAATTTGATTGTAAAAGTGGTTTTTGGCAAATTCAACTTACTGAAGATTCAAAACCATTAACATATTTTAGTACACCTAGAGGACATTATCATTGGAATGTAATGCATTTTGGATTAAATATAGCACCATAGGTTTATCAGAGATGGATGGATAGTATTTTCATAGATCTTACGGATTTTTGGTGGTCTATATGGATGATATATTGATTTTTTCTAAAACGCGGGATGATCATAAAAACATTTAAAACTACTTTGTGAAAAATTCCAAAGACATGGAATTATTTTATCTCCAAAAAAGATTGAGCTTGAAAAAGAATTAATTGAATTTTTGGGAATAGTTTTAGATCAACGAGGTTTAAAATTACAAGAGCATATTCTTTCAAAAGTTAGAGATTTCCCAGATATATTAGAAAACAAGACTCAATTATAAAGTCTTTTGGGAATTCTAAACTATGGAATAAATTTTATTAAAAATCTTTCAAAAATCGAAACTCCTTTATTAGTCAAATTAAGGAAAAAATGTCGATTTTACTTGGGAAAAAGAAGATGTTATCTTCATTAAGCAACTCAAGGAAAGTCTTACTAAATTGCCTAATGTTTATTTACCTAAATAGGGTGATAAACTTATTCTGGAAACAGATGCTTCTGATATATATTAGGGTTGTGTATTAAAAGCAATAACAGCTATTTTTTGGAAGGAAGAACACTTCCACTAAGTGAAAATAAGATAAGAGCTAGAAAAGTTCCTATCTCAAAAACCCTTCAAAAAGAAGAATTGATTTGTGGCTATAATTCTAGTACTTTTAAGCCCAACCAGCAAAAATATATTATTTTTTACAAAGAATTATAAGCTATAAAATTATCATTAGAAAGGTTCAAGATTTATCTTGCACCAGAAGACTTTATTGTTAGAACAGACAATAAAGCTGTATGAGATTTTTTTATTAATAAAAATCTATTGATCAAGGCCGACGATTAAGTTGGTACAATAAAATTGCAGAATATACTTTTGAGGTAGAACACCTCCAATAATTTTATTGTTGATTTTTTAAGTAGACCTTTTTATATTTGCAGGGAAACATAGCTTAAATAGTTATGGCAGATAGAGGCAAACAGCCAGTACAAGGAGATTGGGTAACAGTTGCCAAAAAAGCACAACCCAAAGAAAAAAAAAAAACTTATGTAGTTTTTGCTGGATTCCAACCAGGGATCTACAAACTTGAGAAGAATGTCATCCACAGGTGAATAATTTCCCTAGAGCTTGCTATCGCAGTTATGATAGCATAACAAAAGCTAGAAGAGCTTGACACAGTAGGCCACCAATGATCTCTGCACCACCAATGGACTTTACAACACCTATGGTGATTCCTCCAGTTAGACCAATTGGAGTTCCCATCAATATTATGTCAGATCTAGAAATAAAAGATTTCTATAACACAGGGATTCCAAGCCCTGTATATGATCATCTAAATGCAGTATGGAAAGGGCATATTTCTGGATTCAAGGCAAAATTCTGCCAAAGCATGGCAGGATTGGCAGATGAATTAGCTAAGCAAGCTGATAAGCTAGTCCAGCAAGCTGTTGAAATATCTAGTACAAAAAGAAAAGAAAATGTTTTAGAAAACATTTGTTTCCAGATCATTAAACAAATGGATTGGATAATGGATTTAAATTTCAAGAAAACAAATAATTTTCTTCAATTATCTGACCTCATAGCCAATGAGTTTCCAGATCCTATTTTTGAAAAAATCAAAAGGATTTGTCTTTATGAAAAATCAAGATCGATTTTACCACATGAGATTTTTGTAAAAATTCAACCATCCAGAAAAGATTAAGCAGATATTGCTTAATGAGAAACACAGAGTTAATTTCAGAGAAGAAATCCCTAAAATCATTATTTGTCTGAATCATGATGACAGAAAAGATGATGAAATAAATTGGGGAGTAACAAATTAGATTGTTTTCCAAATTTTAGACCCATTATACCGGTCGTCCTTTCCAATGATGATCACGACAATGCTCTCATGTGTGGCAAGCAACTACACATGGAACAAATATTTTATATTTTGGATTTCAAGTCTAGCTAGATGGCGGGAACGTGAACACTTCTACCAGCCATTTCAAATTTGGTACTTTAAGCCTACTGAAGATTGGGAGTTGAGCAGAAAACAAATCCCCTACACTCCAAATTCAAACTTCCTAATCTAGATCCAGTAGAATACTGGATAAAAATTCTGTTGAAGCTAAGCCAGCATGCAACACAGATTCAAGGGACAGTTTTAGCTCCTTTCATGATAACTGATGAAAGAAGGATATTTGTTACACATTTTCCTATATCCTATGAAAGAAATGATGAGCAGATAGAGGAAGTAAAAGCTCTTTTGAACAATATCAAGAAAAGGAAAAATCTTGATTTACCAATGGAATTAACTATACAAGCAGATTCCATCGAAGAAGACAGAAATATGCAATTCAGCCAGGATCCATATTCTCCATTCTCATCCGAACACTATGACGGTGCCGAGTATCAAAATCTCATCAACTAGTTGGAAGGCTAGGAAAGTCGTATTATGAAACTGATGCAAGCAATGATGTCAGGAAAAGAGGAGTCCAGAACTTGTACGGAAGATTCTCTACGTGGCAGGTTTTTTAAGACTGGAGACTAGGACCCCCTCTTACTTTTAAACACTTGTAAATAAGGGCTAGGCCTGCTTTTACATTTTGTACATTTGTAAAGTCTAGATGAGAAAAGGCTATTAGCCTGTGGATAGATTTAGATGTTGACTGGTTAGTATCTAGTTTGTCTTTATGTATCTACTTTTGCAATAAATGGACATATGGTCCATACATCAAAGGCATGTAAAAAGTTTCCCACTCTCCTCCCTAATAATATTCTCTCCTCCAACTTTCCTTGCCAACTTTCTTTTGTAATTTCTTTCTTTTGTTATAAATATACACGTATATATGCATACATATGTATGTAATCTCCTCCCTAATAATATTCTCTCCTCCAACTTTCCTTGCCAACTTTCTTTTGTAATTTCTTTCTTTTGTTATAAATATACACGTATATATGCATACATATGTATGTAATCTGTTTTGATTGTACAGTGGTGTTGAAGTTTTGATTATTGAGCAGAATTCGAAAATATTTTTTGAAGTGAACCAAACATCCGAAAATATTTACATAAAAATTATTTTTGCATAAATGGTTTCACATGAAAATGATTTTTCAGTGTAAAATATTTTACGTCTAAGCCTGCATGTTCTCATTATTGTACTCAATGTCTTGTACATGGCCATCCTTGCCTTGTTGGCGATTCCTCTAGTTGCAGTTGAATTAAAACACCAGCACTACTACATACCCAGAAAAAAACACCCAGAATTTGAAAATCAATGGCCCAAATTCACTTGGGAGTGATCCACGCCATTGATTTTCTCTTTCCGGGTACATTCTAGGTGATTTTTCTTGGTACTTGGACTTCCTGTTAAAGCACATGGGCATGTTCAAATGCTTCCCTGCACAGATGTTGAGCCGCGTGGATGGCATTGCTTATGGAATTGGTAATGTACGTGTTCCAGACACCAATACCAGTGATGTCATCTTAATTACGTTGGTCATTTGGCCATATCCCCTTTTGCTGGAACAAACTGTGTGACAGTGTGAGCAAGTAACATAAGCAAACTACAACTACTGCTTAATTGCTTATGCATCAAGAAGATACATGGCAAGACACAAGGTAGTTTATTAGGGGTTTCAACACCCTGCTAATCAGACAATCCAGCAGAAAAAGAATGGCTGATTATTCAAATGGGTCATCCTGACATGGCTTCTTGCTTGAACAGCTATCCCAAGGGGATGGGGCAACCATGAATAAGGCTTGCGTATGAACAAGTTTGACATGGATAGAAAAGCTGTACATTGCAATATCAATATCAATGAAATAAACTGTTGGAAGGATTTGCTCTTGTTCCTCGAGATTGTTTTTTGCAGAAACAAACATCCCGTTTCTTGGTATTTTAAGATACCATAGGGTAATTCGGGTTCAATATGATGTGTGCAACCGCAATCACAGATGAGATTCAATTCTGAACTTCCTCATATCCTGGAGGCATTTCGCTAGAAACCCGGTGTAACCCGTATTCATGAGAATTGATGGAGGCAAATGTTGTCTCTAAGGAAGCGAGTTTTTTAAATGCACCTTGAAGCATTACACTAACATTTCTTCTCCCAACACATTCTGCACAAACACCAACTCTGTAAGGAAGATGGGGATCTTCGTGACATGATAATCTGGAAATTTGGGGGCACAACCCTCTTTGGTGCAAAATACGACCCTGAGACAACATTGGAGGAGCATAGTCAGTCAATTGAGCTTACCGGAAGATATCCTGCTTTGAAATGTATCTAGGTGGCTGTGGCTCCATGAGAAAATTGTGGTCTGGCCAGCATTGGTGATTGTACCTTCAACACTGAACTTGTCATACAAGCAGACGGAGGGATACCAAATGATATTGCTACTTTTCTGTTGCCTTTAATAGTGACAGCCTCATACGCAGATGACCAAAAGAACCCTTAGAGAGACCAAACCTCTCCACGCCTGGGAAAAAGAATAGTGAAGATCAAAAAGCATACCGAAGGGGTGTCCAGTGTCCACAATTTTCCCGAACTATGATTTCTCAAAGCCTAAATATCATGCAGCCAATCCAAGTTGACATCTTCTTTATGCACATATATCTCCAAATCGTTGGGATAATTCTCATAATGCTGCCATAGATAAGCAGTTTCTTCATCGCATGTCACATCCTTCAATTGCTGAAGACCCTTTACAGACGGTGGCAACTCAGACAATCCCCGACAACCCCTCATGTGGATCTTTCTTAGACTACATAAATCACCCATTTGTACTGGCAATTTACTCATGCTTATACAGTCAGATATATCAAGAAAGACCAGTTTCTTGAGGCTTCCAATCGACTCCGGCAGCTCTAACAGTTTTGTACAGGCATGAAGCCTAAGCTTTTTTAAACTTCCTAACTTCCCAAAATCTTCAGCAATTGTAACCAGCTCATGGCAGTTAGTGATACTGAGCTCCTCAAGAGATCGGATTTCGCAGAGACAAGCTGGAAATTCAACAAAATCGTTGCAGTAGTCAATAACAATGTCCGAAAGATTTGGCAACATATCTGGAATCCGGATGGTACATTTGCGAAAAGCTTCACCAATTTCACACATGATAAAGGATATCTTCCGCAAGTTTCTCAGTTTTAGTATGGAATCACTAATGGAAGAGATCAAAACGTGCTCAAATCTGATTCTCTTCAAACTGGATAAATAACCAAGTAGAGGAATGCCCTGTATCTCAGACGACGAAAAACCATAGTTGGTGATAATTAAAACCTTCAGTCGGTCCATTTTCTCTAGGAACTGGGGTAAAGTGTATTTCCTTCCTTGGATGTTCAACACTAGAACTTCAACATCCGGTAGTTTCATTTCATGCCAGCTTGAGGAGAAGCTTTCATCTGGAACTAAATGTTATCCACATTAGGAATTGCAGAAAAGGAGTTGCAAATAGCAAACATTTTGGATTACGTGTAATTTGAAATGCACAAGAAAATTAGACCTGTGGATATAGACACGAGGCGGGCACAAACGGAATGCTGCCTTTGCTCAATCCACCACCTGGGGAAATCATTGCCGTCTATTTCCATTATTAATCTTTTCCTCTTCTCTATGAGCTCTTGTCTACTCTGATGGATAGCTAGTTCTCTAAGTAGATCATGCTGGGTCACAAAATGCTCATTGTAATGGCCACTGATCTCACTTGCATCTTTCCTGTGAGTGAGAACAAAATTGGTTGATCTTGGCGTAATCAGTTCATTTCCCTAAAAGTATAGTGAACACCTAATGCCATTGACTAATCCACTGGATTGGAAGAAACAACGATGTAATGCATTCAGACATTCATTAGATAACACATGAACAGTAGCTTGAATAGCTCAAACTTCCAATTATCAAACACCTTTCCCCATACCATTCCCTTCTCTTTGGAATTCAACATCCTCTATGCAAGTTAACAAAATCTTACGAAGATTCACAATTTCGTATTCTATTCGCAATTGCTCTCGTCCTCGCGTAAGAATACTATTTTCTTGGATCATAAAAGTCATTTTCGTCATCTTCCCATTACAAATTTACAAGTCATCTTAAAGATTTTCACTCATCTTACCCTCAACAATTGTGACCTCTCCCTAATCAAATTGGCGTCCATGCATTATTCATTTTCTAAACAGATGCATTAGATAACACATGAGATTAGCCCTGTTGACAAAGAATTGGTCAGCTTAGAGATCAAGAACCAAGAATACCTCGTAACAACTTGGTCAACCAGACACCGCATGGATAGTTCATGGAGAATGGCAATGGCATCCACACCATCTTCATCAAGGTTATAGAGTTCCACCCACATATCTATAAGTGCTGTGGCAGGGATCCTTTGATCTTCAGGAAATGAAGCCAGGTCCAGGTAACACTCCTTGTACATTTCCTCCAAGGAACTTAAGCTGGTTTGGAGACGGATTAATATTTCATTGTTAGACTCGGATGAAAAAAAAGATTTTCCTTCAGACCACTGCTTCAGAGTCCGCTTCCAGATCTCATTAGGTTTTCCACGGAGGGATCGGCCAACCACTTCAAGAGCTAGTGGGAATCCACCACAGCCTCTCACTATCTGCAATGCGGTTCCCAGTTCCCATTATGGTCAAGCAGTTATAGTCTAAACCAAAGTACTTCTAGATATGTTAACAAAAGCTCCACTTTTGAATACTTTCAAAATGCATTTAACATCTGCAGTGATAAGGGAGTAGACTTGACAGAGCTTAATGGGAAAAAATTATTCACTTAGCCGACCCCAATCGATTGGCACATAAGGCTTGGTTTGGTTTGGTTAGTGGTAAGATAGCAGACTTGATAAGAAGGTACCATCCCATATAGATGAAAGTGACTCTCTTTATTATGTTAACACAGTTCAACAAGTTGAAATTTAAAATCCAGAGAATGCAGATTAATATTTCAAGAATACTTGTGGATGAGTATTGGTGAAATTATAGTAAAACAGGCAAGCATAAATGCATGTACATAAAGACATCATTTTAAGTAATGGAGCACGGTGATATAAATGCATGGGTTAATAAAGCATGATGATACGAATGCATGGGTTGTAAAGTCATTTTTTAATTGACATCATGAGCTCTGGTCAAGCAGACTACAAAACATGACTCTAGTAGCCAACCACGTCCACAAAGTATTTGAGACAAGGCTTTGTTAAGTTCAGTTGGGATGACTAAAGATCACGATATTTTCTGTACTTACCAAAGGGAATATAAATATGTTACCTTATCCACGAGATCATCAGGTATTGATGAGCTCCCATCTTGTGGAAATGCTGAATGATGGAAAAGAGCCATGGCATCTTTATCACTCAGCAGTTTCAATTTATATGTAGACTTGAATCTTGGAAAAATAATTCGGGATGTGACCAAAATCTTAATTTCTGGGATTTGCATCGTCAATGTCTCAATAAGTGATTCCAATCCAGACCATACATCATCCAAGACCAACAATATAGGATTAGGGCCAGTCCACTTCAACATGCTTTCTAATTGGTAGATTGCATCTTCATCCGTCTGGAACTCGGGCACCCGAAAACCCCTATGTTCAAATAGCCTCTCTATTATGACCTTGAAGTTGGGTGCCTTTGAAGCCGTGACAAAGAAGATGTTGTCCTTGAACATCCCTGTCAGAACATGGTACTGTCAAATATAGGGTAAAAGAATACAATATAGGGTTCATTAATAATTTAAAATAACACGATAAAGCGTTCAGCATTCAAGAGGCTAAAATGTATGACTAAATTTTGAACAGTCTGTAACTGCACTTAGAAGGTAATTCACAAAAGAGCTAGATGACATTAATCTGTTTGTTGGTTAGTTATCCGCATCAGCATGGTTGGATAGAATTGGTAACACAGTTTGTTAAGGACTGAACTTGATAAAGACGAGCTATATATACATGAACTGTTAATCCCTCTGTACAGAAAGTACCCAATTCATTGCTCATCTTATTCTTATTCTACTCTCACCCCCTTTCTCTTACTCTAATGGCTTTCGAAAACAGTAAACATTTGTTTTCTTCATTCGTATTTTGGGAGATAGGATGCGGTTAACTTTTGTCTTCATTTGTTTTTTATGTGTAAATCTTGGTATTTAGAAAATACCCAACCAATCGAACTTGTATTTCTCACCAATTCTCATGGTCTTTTGTGAGAAACAAACTGGGGGCTCAATTTTCCGTTTGATTTTAGCAACTGTTGCTAAAATCAACCATGATTTTAGCAAATGAGTTCACCAGGTGCTAAAATCATGGTTGATTCTCCTCTCAAACTCTTCCCTTGTCTCACCTCATTTCCACTCCACATATGAGCGAAAATTCCATCTTCTAATTTCATCATTTATCACCATATTGCTCACTGTATGGGCTGGCGCTTAACACAACCAAATGCAGGACAATCTATAAGGGCTGATATATGAAGTGCAATTGGCAAATTCAACAAGCAATCTCATAGTCTGCTTCAAATTAGCGCCACCTTAGAAGCACAAATACAGACACTAATGTAGCTTGGTTAGAGGTTCCAACAAGTACAATCGTAGATGGACCCGACTAAGACGGATCAAGACCGAAATTATGTAGGAATCAGATTTTGGGACTAATTCTTGCAGAATCTAGCAACCAGGGCTCGAAATCCACGAGCTACGGGCTCAAAACCAGGCCCTAAAAGACAACACTATAAGGCTACAACAAAACACTCAAAATCTGGAATTTCATTCATGAAATAAAACTTCCTTTAAAACAAGTATAACCCCCCTATATATAGAACTCCTAGCGAGGTTACTACACAGTGAAGTACCTAGGCTCAAACAAGACAAAACAGCCCTATATATATAACTCCTAGGGAGGTTAAGTACCTAGGCTCAAACAAAGACAAAATACTTTCGGCCGTTATTCTTGTCTTAAAAAGGCTGTGATTGTTGCTGAGAAGCAACTTCTGAGGACACAAATACCAAAGACTACCTTCCAATTGAGGAAACTAACAAAAAAAACACCCTCCAATAAGAAATCCTAAGTGCAAAAAATAAGAAAATATCCTACTCAACCATAAATGTAAAAAAAAAAAAAAAAAAAAAAGCCTCTCAAACCAAAAATAGATTAAGACCACTTTTCCACTAAAAATAGTCTTCAATCTTCATTCCATCAGACACCGAACACGGTATCTATACACTTGTATTATTTTCCGTGTTCCCATTTATTTAGAGAGAGATATTTAACTATTATTCAACCATAACTAAAAGTAATCTGGTTTCAATCAAACATGAGGGTTTTACTTGGTCAGAATTATACTTTTTTTTTTTTTTTACTTTTTCCATATATTTTAGGAATATCATAACTCCGAGGTGAGCTTTCGATATCATAAACCAATTCCCATCATAAGTTCATCCGTGTTCAAGTTGAGGCACAGGCGTCTCAAGTGTCCCGATGTATCCCATGCTTAAACCAATTAAATTGACGCACCACTTGGCATGTCGCATACGTGTGTTCTCGAAGTGTCCGACACATACGATCCACTACATTCACCAATCCACAAAAACTAGAAACAGAAACGTACCTATAACATCTTCATCGTGACACACCATCTTAGCCAAAGTAGTCTTCCCACAGCCACCGGACGCTGAAACCACCACCACCTGCTCACCACCACTCACCACCAACATCTTCACTTCCCTAACAGCCTCCTCAAACCCCACAACAAAACCCCTAACTTTCGGTACCACACAACACCCAACTAACCCATTACCACTACAAAGCCGTTCACATTTCCCAATTGTCTCAATCCTCTCCAATCTCACATCAATCCCATTCACCTTATCCAAAATCCTCTTACTATCTACCGAAATCTGCATCGTCACGTCAATCTGAAAGAACCTCGTGAGCGATTTCTCAAATGCGATTAACTTCTTGGCGTATAAGGCTTTGGCGTAGATGTTCCAACGGCGCACTTTCGCGCATTTTAGAACGAGGTTTTTACCTTCCAAGAGTCGGTCGGTGAACATGGTGGTCTCCTTCAGGGGTCGGTCTAGGATTCGGTTTAGCTTCTCGTGGTCTTCGAGTAATGGGGTTATTTGGTTTAGGGTTGATTGGAGTTGTTTTAAGCAGGGTTTGAATTCTGTGGCTTTGGTTGCTACCTCCCGTACGGCATTCAGTACTTCACCGAACACGGCTCCTAGAAAAGCTCCTCCTATAAATCCAGCCGCCATTGATGGTGGCCCTTTGCGGGGAATTGGAAGGCCTGATTTTAGTGTTTTGGGTTGGATGAAACGATGATCGGAAGTGGAGAAGTGTGGTAGTGAGGAAATTACTTGGGTTTTTTCCGAAGGGATTTAATATTTGAGAAAAGGGGAAAGATCAAAGGAACTTTTTGTAGATTCTGTCTATAAAATCAGAGAAACTGGAACCAATTGAATTCGGAAGGGATTTTTTTAATTCTAGTTGTTGAGGGGCAGATAAAAATAGTATAAAAAAAAAAAAAAAGGGTTGTTGATGGGGATGGAGAGACTGATGAAACTTCGCCGTTCCCGCGTCAATTGACTTAGACATTTTCGTCGGTTAGCAGTCAGAGAGAAGAAACGAATTACTCCAGTAGAAAACTATTCGAAGACTAGCAAGTAGCACCAAGTCCACGCTACAACATCAATTACTGGAACGGTTCGGTTACCATGCGTGACCAAAAAAAAAACAAAAATCATATATAAACTCCCACACCCACTCCCAGCCACACTCTCTCTCACATGGGGTGTAGTCCTCACATGTAGGCCCCACACCCCATGTGAGAAAGGGTGTGGCTAGGGAGGGAGTGTATGTATCACTATTGAAAAAAAAAAAAAAAAAGGCATCATGTGGCTTTTTCCCGAATCCAACGTAATAATCGGCATCGTTGATTTTCTTGTACTCATTGGGTGTATTAAGGCTGAATTTCCGTTTGATTTTAGCACCTAGTGAACTCATTTGTTAAAATCAGGATTGATTTTAGCAATTAAACTCAGCCTAAGCATGAATATTATTTGACATAATTTCGGAGCACTTTTATTTTACAAAAAATTGTTGAAATTAATTTTAATCCAGTGTTGCAAGATAAATGTGTCCTAAATCATCTCAAATGATAGTCATCAACTTGGTTTTTTGATATCATTGGTGTTCTCAACGAGAAAAATACCATGAATTGTCTCGATTATTGAGATGAGCCTGTAAACCCCTCCCGTTTTTGCCCGAAAATGATTATTTACAGAGTGAAACTTATTTGAGATGGAGTCAATTACTTGTAGTCTTGTACAACAGTTACATGCAAATATGGAATGGTCCATTTTGTTAAGCCAATTCTATTTGCAACTCTTTATTTATTTCATATAATCTGACAACTAAAATTTTTCAAACAAATTTACTCCATACAACCCACTAAATACACCTAAACTTCCTACAATACACCTTCACCCTAAAAAACCCTAAATTTACTCCTTCCTTCCCTCACACTTCACACTCACGTTATCTCCCTCCCTCTCCTCCGCCATCGCCACCACCGACATCATCAACGCCGTCCAAGAAATGTGATGGTCGAAGTTAGAAAGAAGATGAAGTGAGTTGAGAATTGGGAACAATGCGACCTATTTTCAGCATATGTCGATTTATAATGAACGTGAAATTTTGAAAACCACTTCATACTTTAAATGTCGAAATACATTCCCTGTTTCGATAACCATATGTCGATTTATATTGAACGTAGAATTTTCAAAAATTGCAACTTGTCTATTTTTTATATGTTGTCTATTTTCGACAACATGTCAAAATGTTTGCTTTTATTCACCTTGTTAATGTCTAATTAAATACTCGTGAAAATATAGCACCGTTGTTTTCGACAATAACATGTCGAAATATAACCACTTTTTCAGTTTATTAATGTCAAACGTATGTTGTAAAAATTTGGAATTTCCCAAATATATTTTTTGGTATGAAAATGTTGATATATTGTGCACTATTTGACATTAGCATGACCAAACAATTAACTTAATTCAATATTAGATTACCGAACATTATGTTGTATAGTTTTGGGTTAAGTGAAAAGTTTCAACATCTATATTCTGGATAAGTACTCATATTTCGGGGTATGAATATTGAAACTAAAACGCAGTTTTCCAGTCGAGTTCTTGGTATTCGAATGAGAATGTTCACAGCAACTTCCCTCTCCACCATCGTACTATTTACTAACAAATTCGATTCCATTTATATTGTTTCTTCTTCAATTGAAAATAAACCTCGAAATGGATCATAACCCTCCATTGATTGGATGTCTATTCCTTCGTTCTCTATTGAGAGTGAGATGAACAAGGAATTCAGAGGTTGAAAGAGGAGGAAAGGGGTGGCGTGGGTGTCGCCTGCTTGGTGTTTTCAACGTTCAGTTCAAAGAAGGGGAACTGAGTCAAAAAAATTTTGAACAGGGGAACGGGGAAGAAAAAGGGGCTACTTGGGGGTGGATTTTATTTAGAAGCATTTCAGTCTTTAGCCGATAATGTAATTTGTGAAGTTTTTAGTGAGTTGTATGAAGTAAATAAAAGGTTGCAAATAGATTGGCCTTTTGTTTAGCTTTTTGAATTTGTCATTTATGGGAAATGAGATTCACTATACATTTCTCCCAATTGACTAGGGTCACATTAATTTATTGTGAATTTCTGGTGCTTCTATTATTTTATTATCAGGGTCGGCCCAGGGATAAGCCCAGCAAGCCTCCGGGTTTAGGCAATCCCCAGGCTAGAGCAACCAAATTAAAAAAATGCCAGGTTATATATAAATAAATGCATTGGTGTTCTTTCGATTATTAGTCATTTGCCTCAATTGTTGAATTGCTTGATTAAGAATGGAAAATGATTAATTGAATTAAAACTGGGATAGTTAATTTGTAATTTGGTCGTCCTATTCACCCCCTCTAGGACTTGTAGTGCTATCACACAATTTCACTGTGGTATCTCCTTGAAGTAATAGTATGTTTTTTTTTTTCTTTTTCTTACTCCACACTTCCACTTCCCAAATCACTTTTCATTGCTGGCATCATCATTTTTTCATGAGAATTGCTCACATCATCTCACTCCATTTCCTTCACACCCAACACTTTCCCAAGTCTCTTATTTATTGGTCAATTTACAATGATTTTTTTCCCCCAACAATTGATTATAATGTGTTTTACTTTTTATAATCCAATATTTGCATGTCGTTCATAAAACTATTAAGAAAGTAGCTAGATAATAGCATCATTATTTTTATTGTTCTTCGGTGAATAGCACACGTACCGCGCTTGATCATGTAGTTGAAAGAGGATCACCCAATTGATATGTAGCAGTTATTTACATTCTGGATCTTTTAGTCAAACCTGCTTTAAAAAAAATTTTTTTTTTTTTTGAGAGAACCTGCCAGCTTTAATTTGCGGGGGAAAAAAAATTCACTTAGTTCTAAAAAAAAAGGTTTTCAGTAGACTAAAAAATCACTTAATTATATACAATCACAATAAAAAGGGCACCACACTAGTCAATTAAATTAATGTAACAAAAATTCCAAGTCAATGAACATAATCTCATAACCATTCAATAGTAACTATTAAAAGATTGACCTACATAGCTTAGCCAAAAACAAAACCAATTGGCCTACAGTTCTCTCAATTTTACAACCTAAGAAGCCCAAATACATATAGAAACACCTACAGTCTTCTCTGCAGTCAAACCTTCATGACTGAAAAATAGAATGCTGTGGACATATAATCAAGCAAATCAGGAATGGTGCCCAATGGCTTTGCCACAAAGAAGGACATTAGAAGGAATGTCATATTCATTTGCAAGGCTGTGAATGGGGTTGAATACTCTGAGATAGAATTGCTGCCCCAAGTACCGCCTTTCCCATATTGCAGACCTCATATTCCACATGCCTTGGTTGTCCAAAGACACCAATATAGCGGTCCAAGAATTCGGATACACCTACAAGCACATAACGAAAGAAAACCGGGCCAATATTCGGTTAGATGAATGACAAAATTGGGACACGAGATGAAAAAACAGAAGGTAAGCCATTTTGGTAGAAAGATAGCACTTAATTTTAAACTGTTTGTTAGATTACCTGCGCAGTGTGTCTTGTAAGAGCATCCTCTAGATTGTAGGCTTTTCTACTGGCATCTGTCCACTGTCCGGATCCATATCTATGATTTTGGAAATGACAAAATGATCAACAAAGTATGCACCATTTGTTGAAGAAAGTTTAGCACACAAAATTTATGAAAGGACAAGCAAAGGATAGTAACTTACCCAACAACCCAGAAATCATATCCATCAAGATGCCACGACTGGATTGCATTTTCGTTGTTTTGGAAAACAACTTCGATGAAATCATGGAGGGAGACAGGGACAACAGATGTGGCTAGAGATGCAGGGCCATCAGATGGTACGCTTTGGATTGAATCCATATTAAAGACTCCGGGAATGTTGAAATAATCGGCAAGCTTCAGAGGAGTATCAGAATCAATGTAGGAGACCCTGTTGACAGCATATCGTAGTTTGGCATTGATGAGAGGTGCTGAGTTGCCAAATTGAAATGTCTTCGTTGTGTTGATCTTTCCATAATGGAATGACCCTTGAGGATTTGGCCTGGCTGCATTTGCTGTCAAGTTCCACCTTTAAGAAACACAGAAGAGAAAAATTAGATTACACCTGGAGCAAAGATAGAGCAAGCATAATTAAACACTTGATGTCGGGTGACTCGAGGACATTTCTTTCACGTTTCTTGTTGGCTTCTTAAGGCTGTGTTGTTCAAACAGAAACTACTACGTTCTTGAAAAAATTAAGTACTCTCTGTGGACTAACAATTTATACTGCTTATATATACCTGAGAGATCTGGCTTGCTGGATAGACCAGTCTACTTCGTTAGTCGGACCAGCAGGCAAAGGTCCAGAAACTCCTGATTGGGAGTTTGTATAGTGTAGGACAGATGTAGCCGTGAGAATACTCTGTGTAAACCTTGTAGATGCAACAATGTAGTAGTCCTTCTGAGGCTGATCCAAAGTTACTAGAATGGACATCGATTGGCCAACATGCAAGTCAAGAGAGTCATACGTGTTCTGAACAACGTTCGATCCCTCCACTTCAACTAGCTTCATTTTATGGCCCTGGATCCTAAAATTTAAAGAGGTTGACAAGCCCACATTTGAAATCCTGAACATGTAGGTTTTCCCTGAAAAGCAAAAGAAAATGAATTTCAACTCGGTTTCAACATAATTAAAAGATTTATCAAAGTTAAAACCTCATTCGGATAATAAGAAAGGTAAGTGCTGATCAAATCGCAGGCTGACCTTGATCACCGCTAAAGGTATTCTGAGTCTGCCCATTTATCAGGATGCCATCAGGAAAGGGAAGAGATTTGCCTGAGTCCAAATATTGCTGCTGCAATACCTGCAATTATCAAGACATGTCATGAGAAAATTGTCTGCATTATGCTCACCATTAGAGCATGAAAGTTATGTTTGATTTAAACCAAGATATTCACTGACTAATAGTATAAACCAAGATATATATTAGCTAAAGATATTCCTCACCTTATGGCTAGTCTTAAGCCAATCACCAATAAGTAGAGTAAAGTCCTGAGCAGGTTTCGGATACGGTACAGGGATAACAGATCTTGCATAGACATTTAGTCCTCCAAACCCTCCAGCAGCTTTGTGCATTAGAGTTGATGGAAAGTATGTATAGGTTCCAATCTGATCTTTGGTTTGAAACTTGTAGGTGTAGTTTGAGTTGGGAGGGATTGGGCAATTAGTTCCTAACACTCCATCTTGCCAAGAGTTCTTCCTCTGCTTGATTCCATTCCTGAAAGATAAATGTACTATTGTGAGATCATGTTTTACTCCAAATGATAAACGTAAACGAAAATAAATTGGACAAAAAGCACCGTAAATTAGGAATATAATCTTTAGGAATATTCTTTTTCTGATGAAAGTTCAGGGTATTCTCTTTCTCTTACACTTTGAAAGCTACATATTCAGCAACTTAATAGGCAAAGCTTAGGTTAATTAAACCTAATCAAACCAAAACTAAGTTTTGTTTGCCTTTTCTTGGGGTTTAGTCTCCTAAATCTTTTCCTTGCCTTTTCAAAGTTCATCTTCAAAAATTTAACAGATCTGAATCTTTTATTACAACACCACCACTGTCAATCAAGGTCTTACCCACCCCCTAGCATTTCCATGACAAGTAATCTTACCGGTTTTCTTCACTACTCATGACCAAACCACATTTGCCTATTTTATCGGAACTTCTCTTAAGTTAGTGGGTACCCCAACCAATTCAGAAAGTTCAGGTTTAAAACTTTTGGATCACGGAGAATATTACACTATGAATATTTCCTAAGCTCGTAAACAAATTCCAGATTATGCTGGTGTTTTGCTCTTACCAACAAAACATTAGTCATTTACCAAAAAAAAAAACATTATCCATTATGCATAATCCACAATATACCAGTTATGAAACAGCCAGGAGATTATGTATTCCAAGTTCAGATATGAAAAGTAAGGGAATTAACTCAGTTAATCAAGCCATGTGAACACCACAAAGAAACTTAAAGCCAAATACATGATGAAATCAAAAGATGGACAAGTAATGTAAGAGGAACCCTTACCATGTCAAGAGCAAAGGGTCATCCAGCTTGTTGATGACATTGATAATCAGGTTGTCATTAGTAACAGCATCTAGTGTAGGCCCAGGAAATTGCCCATTTACAAGAATGACCTTCAAAAATCAAAGACTACAAACTTCAGAAATCTTGTAACTATTTGATGAGCATTAACTAAATCGTGACATTCATCAGCCAACTGAAGAACACATTTTATTATAAATCCAACCTGTTGAGGAACTCCCAGAGGTGAAGCTGTTCCATAAGTGACAGTCCATGTATAGTAGAAATAAGGATCATCTGCTTTTACCATATGAACACTCAAGAAAGCCAGAGCAGTAAAGATTGAATGGAGTAAATGTGTTCTTCCCATTGTAGCAGTAGAAGTAACACCGAAGCTCTTGAATCTACAGACAAAATGAGACCATATTCATGCTTGTTAAAAAAAATTGAGACCATTGAAAAACCCAAATAATCAAATGTAGCAAGCCCAGATCTTCAAATAGCAAAATTAACCTCTCTAGATGCAAATGGCCAATGATCTGCTACAAAAATCAAGTTTAATAAACCGAACCAAACCCACATGTATGCACAAACCAAATGAACCAAATGAGACCATAACCACAGTAGACATTGAAAACCAATATACAAACCAGGCAAACCCAGATCTCCAAGTAGGAAAATGTAACCTCGGAAGAGGCTAATGGGCTATAAAATGCTACCAAAAATGAAGCAATGAGCAGATACCCATTATCAAACAAACTTATTTTCATACCAAAAAAAAAAAAGGCATTATACATAGCAAAGCAAAACCACATGGGAAATCTTGGATCTTGGGAAAATTGCAAAAGACTGACACAAGTAGAAAAAGCAGAGGAAAATCATCACCAGATCCGCAAGGAAACAAGAAAACAAAATGAGAGGAGAAATGGGAACGTACCAAGTACAAATCTCTCTATTCTACAGGAATGCAAAAAAGAAAGAACACTCTCTCTATATCTAGTCTGTATGTATCTCAGACTGAGATTCTCAGTGGGCTAGTAAATCACAGTCGAAATGAAGTCCACATCTGCATAATTTATACCCATATACAGGTATATATATCCATTTCTGCGGTGAGGGTTTAATTAATGGGAATCCAAGGGGGTGGGGGGTAGGCTGGCTTTGGAGGGTTTCACGCGTTACCGCGTAATCATGAATTGCATCATCAAGGCTGTAACTAACCCACTTCGTGTTCACATTGATTAGTCTTTTTTCCTTCTTTTTTTTTTGTTTGGGGAAAAGTGAAGGTGAAGGAATTAACTGACAGACGTCGGAACTTGACCGGTGCACCCCATAAATTTCGCCGTGGGTTAAGGATCAATAGTGTACGAGTTTAGAGCGAGATTCAATAAATCGATGAGGTTTGTAAATGTGAATTCTATTCGCAATCTTTTTTCTTTTTTTTGGGTAAATGCAACCCACTAAAAGTTAACTAATTTGATGACAAAAATATCCTCGTGTGTAATGACAACATCGTCTCTAATAGAGTATTTACTACTCCTTTCGTCCCAATTTAAATGTTCCCTACGATTGTGCGTGTTTATTTAAAACTCTTATATTTTTCATTCTATAATGTATTCTATGCAATATGAATCTTATTTGATAGACCTCAATTAGTTCTATTAGACAAAATTTTTAAAAACTTTGAAAACCTTACCAATAAAAAGATATAGACGTTTGAAAATGACACGGATATACATAAGGAGCATTTAAAATGGGACGGAGGGAGTACTACATATGACCCACAACTAAAGGGTGTTCTGTCATGTATTGTGAGAAACTGACCTGTCTTAGTTTTTAGAAAAAAAGGCCACTTAGCCAAAAATTTAAAATATTTAACATTTTTAAAGGGAAGGCAACAAACTTTTGCAATCGAACATAAAAACAAAAAACATTTGACATTTTTAAAAGGAACGAAGGAACTTTTGCAATCGAACATAAAGAAGAAAAAAAATAGTGAAATGTCACTAATTTTTAAAAGTTATAATTTTGTACATAAAATTCAAAAAAATCACCATCCTACCTTCAACTGACTACCACCCACCTCTAGCCGACCACTTCCGGCGACCAAAAAAGTTTGTGAAATTTCACTAATTTTTAAAAATTGAAATTTTGTAAATAAAATTCAAAAAAATCACCACCCACCTCTGTCCTACCACCACCCCACATTTGACCGACGACTTCCGGCGACCAAAAAAAAGTAGTGAAATGTCACTAATTTTTAAAAATTCAAATTTCAAACACAAAATAAAAAATAAATAAAAACCACCACACCTCAAGCCCACCACCTCCGCGACCAAAAAAATTAGTGAAATGTCACTAATTTTTGAAAATTCTAATTTCGTATAGTTCAAAAAAAAAAAAACTCCTACCACCGGCTGATCACCACCGCACCTCCGCACCTCGAACAGACCACTTCCGGGGACCCAAAAAAGTTAGTGACATTTCACTAATTGTTAAAAGTTTTAATTTTGTACAAAAACTTGAAAAAATCATCAACTAGTCAACTGCTAAAACTAGTGACAACTCATTAAACTTTATAAAGCTAAAGAAATCAACGAACAAAACTATTTTCGAATCTAGTGACAAGTCACTAAACTTTATACCTTGTTTAAATTACCTAATTTTTTATATAAAATTCAAAAAAAAAAAATCAACACAACTTCCTGGCACCACACCCAAGGGCGGAGCTCACCACGGGCTAATGTGGGCTCCAGCCCAGGATGACCCAAAAAAAAAAACTAAAAAATAAATTATATATAAAATTTTAGCCCAATACACTTTAGCCCATCCCATAGAAAAAATTTAGCCCAACCCATTCAAATCGCCGTCCTTTACTCCTTGTCGTTGCCGTTCGCCTTCTCCTCGAAGATGCAAGTCTGACGTTTTAAAATGTTGGTTTTTACAATCTTTTGGGGTCAAATTATGTTTTTTTTAGGGTTAAATTATAATGGAACATCAACAGGGAAGAAGAAAAAAAAAAAAAAAAAAAGGGAAGAAAAACCCTCTTGTCGTTCTTCAAACTATTAGTGGACAATGTTGTCTTAGAAAGTGATACTCCTTCTCGGTCAAATTTTGATAATTCAATTACCAATGAGCAACCACCTCCTAAAATTCAACTAGTCGAATTTGATGATACTTTTCTTATACGGAAGCCGAGGTTACGTTACTCTAATATGGTAACATCCCATTAATCAACATGATGCAATTAGACGAGTTTATGTACATGTTTGTCAGACTCTTTTTGTATATATATATATACATACACCGGTGATCCAGTCAAGGATCCCGGATTGAAGGTTTTTTGGTGTTTTGAAGGTTTTAAAAATTGTTTTTGCATAATTTGAACCGTCCAATGTGTTTAAAACGTGTTTTTAATGGTCCCCGCGAGAAATCATAAAAAAAAATGTCCGGGAAAGGCTTGATCTAAGCAGTTTTTCACAAAAATTGTACATGTACAGTTTTATGAAAAACTGCTTAGATCAAGCCGTTTCCGATATTTTTTTTGGATGATTTCTCGCGGAGACCCTTGAAAACACGTTTTAAACACATTGGACGGTTCGGATCATGAAAATTTAGTTCGGAACTATGAGTCCCAGACTTAGGGATCCCGGACTAGATCGGGACTCTCTCTCTCTCTCTCTCTCTCTCTCTCTCTCTCTCTCTCTCTCTCTATATATATATATATATATATATATATAAACACTTGTTTTGTTTTGGGCCCCATTGTAATGTTCTGAATCGTTGATCTGGTTTAAATGTGTAAAATATGTGGTCCTGCAAAAATTCAGGTCAATCGGATATCGATAACTGCTTGATCCAAACAGTTTTGCAAAAACTGTGACATGAACTAATGTTTTTAAAACTGTTTGGATCAAGCACTTACCGGTATCCTATTGAATTGAAATTTTGCAGGACCTTTTATTTTACTCATTTAAACAAGATCAATGTTCGGAACATCACAATGGGACCCGAAAGAGTGAAGTGTTTTTTTATGCATTTTTTTAAGTGTGAGTGGAAATATTTATGTGTGTGTGTGTGTGTGTTAGGTTAGGTTAGGGTAGATTCATGTCTCAGCTTCGCCCTTGACCACACCCCCTTTCACTGACCACTTCCGGTGACCCAAAAATTTACACGTGTTTGGCCCGCTTATAAATAATGAAGTTAATCCTCTCTCTAACAGTTAAAGTTTCTAAATAAGTTGGTGGTTAACAATTTGCTAATAATAAAAAAAAAATCATATTGTGCAAGAAACGAAACCTTTGATAGGCTGGCTACGATTGGGTTGCTGGCAAACTTCAGGTGTTTTTGCTAACATTGTACCACATGGAGCAGGCATGCAAACCACCTCAACATATGGTCTGGTGCGGGTAATTTTGCACTGTTGGTTGGTGCCTTCGTTTTTTATGCTTATATCGGGAGGTTCTGGACCATTGACTTTTCCTCTTTTGCTTCTCTTCTAGTACACGTTACTTTCTTTTCCTAATTATGACAACCCAATCTTCTCCCTTTTTTTTTTTTTCTGTGGTAATTCCCCTGTTGTTTACTATTTTTTTTTCTTAAATTGGTACTCATCTAGCTAGTTGGTTTCGTTGGGAGAGTCTCTTTTAAGGAATGAGGGTATTTGTGACCAAAATAAAGTGAGAGTGGGTGTGTTTTATCCTTTTATTAAATTATAATTACAAACAATGTCTTTATGTTTAAATGCTAAAGTCTTTTGTCATTCCCTTTAAATAGGCAAAATATTGTGTATTTATGACTACTTGTTCTTTGGAAAAAATTGTTTTCTATCGGTGGCACACCCCTTAAATCACTTTATCTAATTACAACTCACTCCACTACACCCCGCTTATCCGTTTCCCCTTCTTCCTAGTTCTTACGTACAACACCACGATTGTGTTCGGTTAAGTTTTTAACCCCAGTCTTCAAGAACTGGTTTTCTAACTGACTTTCTAAAAAGAGGTCCATGGTGGGCCCCTCCCACCTTTAACCCCATAAAAAAAAAAAGTTATGCAACTCCTGAAAGTAAAGCACATTAAAGGTACATTGACTGAACAACTGTGTATTCCTCATTGAAGGAATTGCACGAATCCTCTCATTCATATTGTGCACCCGTACACTGACGAAAGGTAAAGTTGTACGGAGGTTGAGTTCGCAAAACTGGGCTTGGGAAACCAAACAAGGGTGGGTTCTCAAGACTGGGTTTGAAAGACTTAACCGAACAAGGCCCACCATAGTCATACTTGACTGACCTCTGCTCCACCGACCCGTATCATCACCGAGTAGGGCCCCCAGTTGGGTCCCCCCACCGGGCTAAAACCCTCCACCGAAATGGGTCGATCTTCACCTAGATGGACCCTCCCCAGGGTTTGGCCCTCCACCGGGTTGGATTTTCCACCGAGCCAACATGGCCCACCGAACTCCCCCACCAGGCTTGGTCCACCGGTGGGTGGTCCACCGAACTTGCCCCTCGGCTTCGGGCATTTTCCCTTTTGAATAATTTCTTTGTTAAGTTATAATTTCAATCACCCCTTTTTACGTGTGTCTCGTCAATTTGCTTGCCACACGTCCGACACTAATTTTCCCTCTACAAACCAGGAGTTAAAGAATTCATAACCAAGATACGCTTTTTGTTGACCTATTTGTTGTAGCATGCATGCAACAGGGTTATATATTCACATTCCATATATAGATATACCCTGTCCTTGTAATTAATTATTCCCTTCCTGCATGTATGTTTTTAATATTGTTTTCTTACTATTTTGAAAACCTTTGAATATGGCAAAGAGGATTTTCCATTCTTACATTTTCCATCTTTATTTGTATAGTTTTTAGGTCTTGGCCGCCCCTTATTCCATTATGTATTTTCTATTTTAAGCTTAAGTGTTTGAGAGCTAATTCTAAAATTGTTTCTGTCAAAATGCATTGAGAAAAATAAATTAGAGAGTGTAGAATCTAACGACAGAATTCACTTTGCACATTATTAATACAAACTGCTTCTGAGATTCTCGTTATAACCATAATTTTATTCCAAAAAATATTATTAGTTTTGACCATAATTTTATACTTTTTTGATTCGTCTCGTCGAAATAAATTAATAAACCACGAAAACTTGTCGTAAAACAAACAAATGCAATTTTTTTTTTAATAAAGACAAAACGAAAAAATCAAAAAAAGCAGTTCTGCGCTTTTTGTCAAAGCAATCTAAAATAATTAGTTCTCGAACATCCTCAAAGATGTGCTATATATGTATGGAACTTGATCACATTCTGCGGAACAGGTGGGTAACGTAGTATAAAAGCTAAAAGAAGAGATATTATAAATAGTTAGAAAAGAAAAAGAAATAAAACATATAAAGTAGGGTGTGTGCGACCCTGAGTGTAAAAAGAAAATATAAAAAAACAACAAGAAATATGAAAAGAAAAAACAGCTATCTTTATCTTCTGTTTCTTTAGTGGACCGTCGACTGAAGCATGGAAAAAATGTTTGTTTGTTGTTGAACAGATATAATTTAAGGGCCTACCACGACCGCTCTATGACTTTTGGCAAAAAAAAAATAAAAATTTGTATTTTGGTTTTTTAGTTTTGTCTTTATTCAAAAAATATTTGCATTTGTTAGTTTCACGTCAAGTTTTCGGGGTTTATGAATTTTTCTCGACGAGACGAATCAATAGAGTATAAAATTATGGTCAAAATTAATTTTTTTGAATAAAGCCAAAATTAAATCAATAAACTGGTTTATTTTCGGTTTTATTCAAAATAATATTAGTTTTGACCATAATTTTATACTTATTGCATTCGTCTGGTCGAGACGAATCCATAAACAATGAAAACTTGACGCGAAACTAACAAAAGAGCCCTGACTGATGTTGGTTTTTACTATTTATAAGAAGATTATTAAAATGAGAAACTTAGTCCAACGGCAAAGGTTGTATGTCTAATTTTCGTATAACTCGGAGTAGTGTCCCCGCCCTACTCTTCTTCCAGCACTAGTCCACTTTCTACTGGGCCTGTGTCCTTTCTCAAAGGTAATTAGAAAGAAAAAAAATTTCATTTTGTTAATTTAGTGTTTAATGTGTTTTATCAAACAGCTTTTTATCTAAAAAAATTCACAATTCAGTTTTCAGTACTTAATTTTCAGTTTTCAGCTTTCAGTTTTATCTAGGGGTGAACATAAAAACGACGAACCGAACCGATCGGAGAACCGGACCGGATGAACCCAATTGAGAACCGAACTGACCTTGTAAAACCGGTTTCGATTCTCTATTCCTCCCGAACCGGATTTGCTCGATTCACTAAAAAAAACCCTGTGAACCGGACCGAACTGAACCGATTTCAGCCCTAGTTTTATCAACCAGTCCCTAATTGTATAGACTCTACATGAATATTTGGTGCTTGATGATTTGATTGCTACATTGCCGTGCTCAACACTACATAATTACTCGGGTTGTATAATAACATTTAGGTGTCATCATATACAGGATTATGAATGTTTTTATAAAGAGAAAGTTGATACCTTCATTGAAAAAGTGTTTGGCATACTAGGGGCGGGTTTACCTTGAATCCGGCGAGGTCAAGTAACCTTGTTGGGTTCGAAAAATACACTTAATTAATATTATCAGCACTGGATCAATAGGCGGGGGTTAAATTCTTTTAACGTGTAACAAAAAATTGAAGTTCATTCTTGTATTAATGTGAGAGAGGCAATTTTTTTTTCCCTTTTATTTATCGTGGATTATTTAATTTTTCTTTGAAATTCTCGCTAAAAAATTGAACTTTTGTATCTAGATCTCACCGATAATGGATTGAATTCAATTTTTGCATGAGCTCCTGAGTAATGAATTTAGACATAATGAACGATTTCGATTCTTGATGTGAGCCACCGAATGAGTACCTCATTGCGAGGGTAAACAAAGTTGGGGGTGAACAAATTTGTTGGGAGGCAAGTATGGGGACGCCCAGGCCATGTGAGATGTTGGTTGACCGAGTAGGCTGTGGGCACCACCCGCATTCACTCTCCGCGTTAATACATAAGTAGTTCCATGCACGCAAGAAATACAAACAAAAATCTATGAAATCTTAGCACATTTTAGGGGTGTTTGGGAGCTTAGATCTCATTTTTTAAATTATGGCTGAATGTATTATGAATTTCTACAATGTTTGAGATGTTTCTGCAGAATGTATTGTACAACAGAAGTAGTGCTTGAGAGATAGATGTAAAATACATTTTGTTGGTATTTTTGTTAACCAAAAAGAGAAATGTGAAAAATGAAAAATGAGAAGTCAAAAAGTTCATCTCCCCCTACTCTTGACTTCTTTTCTCTAAATCCAAAAATCAAACATCTTCGCAGAATGTGTTTTGGACGTGGTGTGCCACGCATCCAGAAATAGAAAATGGAGAAATCAAAATGCAAAAAATAGGCTCCCAAACACCCGTTACTTTTATACATTTATACGTGTCTGTTTGATGCACGAGATCAAATAAAAACAATAATGTCTAGCATTGTTTTCATTCTATGTACGCAAAGTGTGTGTGTATCAATTAAAAATTTAAAGTAAGAATAAAATTAATTCACTACTACTACAAAAATCCCTACTATATACAAAGAGAGGCTTTTTGTTTGGTACAAAAGTTTTACCAAACTGCCCTCTATAGTTAAACCCAACAGGTGGCTTTCCTTCATTATGATATTATGATATTAGCCTTTTTATGCTCGTTGCAATCTTCTTTGGATAAAAAAATAAGATATTTTTACGCGTAGTTTTTTTTTTTTTTGGCACCAAAATGAACTAACAATAGAGATCTTTAATTCGTGCGGAAAAATTTGAAAAATTGTGGACGAAAGTATTTACATTGTTGGCATGTTAGGTTTACACTGGTGGTTTGTTGGCTTTTTTGTAATTTTCTTCGGATAAAAAAATAGTACTTCCAAGCATAATTATTTATTTTTTTAACCTAAAAACTAAAAATAGTGAAAAATTGTATACAAAAGTATTTCACATTGCTAGCTTCTAGGGTTTGTAATTTTAGGGCAAAAAATAAAGTACAGTCGCTCATAATTTTTAGATTTTTTGCATCAAATTATGTAGGAAAGTATTTAATTTTTTGGTCAAGATAATGCACATTTTTTGGGATAATGAGCCGGGAACTCCTTTGGCCAAAAAGAAGATTATAGTTTTTTGGTTTTTTCGTTTCGTCTTTATTCAATTTTTTTTTGCATTTGTTAGTTTCGCGTCAAGATTTTGTGGTTTCTGGATTCCTCTCGTCAAGACTAATCTAACAAATATAAATTTATGGTCAAACCAAATATTTTTTTGAATAAAGCCGAAGTACTTGGATTATTGGCCAATAATTCAAATATTTTTTTACCATAAATTTATACTTGTTAGATTCGTCTTGCCGAGAGGAATCCAGAAATCATAAAATCTTGACGCGAAACTAACAAATGCAAAAAAAATTGAATAAAGACGAAACAAAAAAACCAAAAAATCATAATCTTCTTTTTGGCCAAAGGAGTCAGGTTGTGCGCCTCACGCGCAATCGATTAAACAAAGCAAACGAATAAAAGTTTAAAAGTGTCATTTTTTGTACAATAAAACTTATCTCCTCAGTCCTCACATCCCGAAAATTTCTCATTCAAATCAGGGTACTCACTAATCGGAGAATCGAATCTCAAACCTTGAAGAGTACTCTCAAAGTCTGACATCCGTCCGAACCACTGGGACAACCCCTTTAAGTTAGAAAATGATTTGAATTCTTAAAAGGCCTGGATCTTTGTATCGGAAAACAAAGACCGTATGTAAATTCCTAATAAAAAGAAAAATTATGGACAGCGAATGAGGTCAAATGACAGTCCAAGTACCCAAACACTTTTCAAATTTTGATTTGAATTTTGAATTATAATAATTGTTTACTCAAGAACTTTAAATTAGACCTTAATATTATTTTGCTACTTAAAATGACATCATATTTTAGTACTTGAATAGTTTGATCATAAATCTATATGATAATATTTTTAAAAGCACTTTTACAAATATTTGGCATGACAAAATTAAAATATCATTGTTAGTATGTTACAATTTTTTTTAAAAAATATTCGTCTATCCAACCTTAAAATCCTTACGTCAATTCCAGTGGATATTATAAGTTTTTGAAAATGAGAATTTGTATGGAGCAAATTAGCATGTATATATATATATATATATATATATATATATATATATATATATATATATATATATATATATATATATATATATATATATACACCGGTGATCCTGTCAAGGATCCCGGATTGAAGAAAAAATGGTGTTTTCGAGGTTTTAAAAATTGTTTTTGCATAATTCGAACCGTCCAATGTGTTTAAAAGATGGTTTTAAGGGTCCCGCGAGAAATCATCAAAAAAAAAATACCGAAAAGGGCTTGATCCAAGCAGTTTTTCATAAAACTGTATGCGGGAACTCTTAAAAACACCTTTTAAATATATTGGACGGTTCGGATCGTGAAAATTTGATCCGGAACTACGAATCCCGGATTCGAGATCCTTGACTGGTTATATACTTTTGACCTTTTTGGGATTACGTGCCATTTTAAATTGCTTACATCTTTTTATTTATAAAGTTTTATGTGATTTTGAAAACTTTGTTTAATAGAACTAATTAAAATCTATCAAACAAGATCCATATTGCATATTTTTTAACATTTACATTGAAAGATATAGACATTTGAAAATGGCACACTATCCAAAAAGTGTCAAAAGTTTTGGGAGGGAGGGAGTATCCAATACATAAATACGAACCTCCCACATAGAGATCCTACATGTACGTACATTCTTTCATATAAAAGTATCACAATCGATTCACACGCTGTGAACTAGGTACTTCTTTTTGGACCATTGAAAAAGGGAACCATGCTACGTACTATCTGATTTCTTGATTAAATGAGCTCTGACTAGTCAATGGAGGAAATATGCTTCACCTCCATCGAGAGGTGTCAAACGGACTGTGCCGTGCTGACATGGTTCATTTAATTTCGTGACAACCGTATTTCGTGTCGTGTCGGCCCGTTTCTAAACCGTACCATGTTGTTTCTTAACCGTGCCGTGCCAACCCATTTACTTAATCATGCCGTGCTCGTGCTAGCACATCTCCGAGTTTCGTCAAATTTTTTTTTATAATCTAGTTGAGTTTCGTCAATTATTAATAATATGTTATATACTTTTTAATAAGTCAATATCGCTATAGTTGTATAATCTAGCCGAGTTTCGGCGTATTGAGATTAGTAAAAATTGTATTGACTTATTAAAAAGTGTATAACATGGAGTAATTAGAAAATTCATCAATAAAAATTATTTTTTTTGGTACATTAAAAATTAGTATTTGTTGTGTCCTGCCATGTGTCGTGCCCTGTGTCGTGTCACGTCTAGCTCACTTCAATGTTGTGCCCTTGCCGTGGCTCGTCTAGACCATGTCGTGCAGTGCCCGACCCAGTTTCGTGTTGTGCCCATCTAAAACCGTGTTCGTGCCGTGTCATGCCACAATTAAATGTGCCGTGTCTGTGCCAGCCCGGCTCGTTTGACACCTCTACCTCAATCGGCTTATCAAATTCCAAGTTAACCCCGTATATCGTGTTTAATACTCCATCTGTTTCAAATTGCTGGTCATTCTTTCCATTTTGGGATGTTCCAAAATGTTTGTCCCATTTCTAAAAAAATCCATCAAAACAGAGTCACTTTGGTTGTGTTTGGTTAGATAGTTTAGTTTGGTTTTGATGATGTTAGCAGGTGTAATGAGTGAATAGAGATAGAGAGAAATGAGGGAAATGATGATGTTATCAAAACTAAAACTAAAACTAAACTGGAAAACGAACAGGGCCTTTGCAGTTTTACCCTTAAAAGTATTTTTTTCATCTCATTTGGATTGTCCATTATCTTTTACTTTATAACGGTTCTTATAATTTTGAAAACTTTGTATAATAAAACTAATTGATATCATCTACTCTATCAAACAAGATTCATATTGTATATGTTTTGAGTTTCATATAACAAATTAGCCCCACAAAATTGGTCACAGTAATATTGACTAGATTTAGAGGCAAAACAGAAAAGACAATACAAAGTTTTCACACCTCTTAAAAACTCACTTCCCCAAAAGGGACAAACAAATGGGAATGGAGGGAGTACTATTTAACAGTACTTGTTCAAATGCTTACTTCAAGCACGTACCTTAAGGCTCTGTTTGGTTCTTAGGAAAAGGAAGAGAAAGGGAGAGAAAATTTAAAAAAATTCTCTTCCTTTGTTTGGTTCTACAAAACAAGAAGGAAAACATTCAAATTCCTATTTAACTTTCTTCTCATTTTCTCTTTAATTTTTCCCTCTACTTTTCTTCTTAATTATTTTCCATTATTTTCTCTTTCTTTCCCTAACTTCCAAGTTCCAAACATACCCCAAAATTCTCTTGAATTTGCTGCGATGGATAGCACCGGAACTATATACTATCTGAACCAAATCCACATGCTTTGAAGTACTCTTCCCGCAAGCTTCCAAAAAGAGCTAAAGAGAGAAACGTGTGTAGGGACGTTGCTGTTCGGCAAAATATTTTTAATTAAGAAATTAAGGTGCTACCCACTGCAAAACATTATGTTCATTAATTTGTGTTAAGAAATTGATGCAAGAATTTGTGTCTGAAATTTTTGTAGTAAAATGAAGCAAAGAAAAATGAACTGTATGTCTTTGTGTGTTCATTTAATGATTTTTTTTTTTTTTTTTTTTGAGGAAGTTGAAAAATCATGTTTAGTTGTAGTAAACTTATAATGTGAAAACAATAAATATTTCTGTAAAATCATACTACTATATTTTTGCAGGACAAATTTTAAAGGAAAACTATTCTTAGATGAAAGTTAGAGATGCGGGATACAACTTCACTATTACAACCTAACACTATAAAAATGCAGAAGATACTTCTCTTCCTTTTTTAAAAAAAAAATTATTTCTCAACAACTAAACATGGCCGGCCTTAGTTTTTTTTTGTATCTTATTGTTCGTTTTTTATTGGACATTTTTAAGAATTTGAATGAATTTTCCCCCCAACAAATTAGTAATCTATGATTTGGGAAAATAAACATGACAATTTGAACATGCGCTAACAATGTGTTTTTTTTTTTTGGTCCAACTCAGAAAATTTTCGATTACTCAAAAACCGCCCAAAGGGCTACAAACGCCAAACTGGAGCCCATTGAAGAGTAAAAACCCCCGATAAATGGGTTATCCATGTGGTTCGGATGAGAGTACTTGGAGTACAAAAAACCGACCACCCCAAAAGGGAGTTCCGAACAACCACCCTCGAAGGGGGTAAATATTCCACGCAGGGAATAGAGGAACACCAAAATAAACAGAAAAACAAAAAAAAACAAAAATCTGAACAGATCCATCGCCAAATCCACCGCCTTCGGCCCCATCTACGGTCACCATCAGCCACAAAAAGGGCGAGGAGCGGCAGCGGTAATTTGACCAGCCTACATCGCTCGCACCCCTGAATAAACTAACAGCGTTACCTCTATAAGAAAGAGAGGCGACAAAAAGGGAAGAAAAGCCAGATATAACCTCCCCGGAGAAGAAACCGAAGTCGCCGCCGCCGGAGAGGGGTCTGTCAGACTCCGCCGCACCAGATCTGGCATCTTTATTTGGTTGAACAGTAGACCCGAGCACCCTCAAGTCCAGATCTGCCCCGAAACATCCCAAACTCGGCCACGAAGAAGAAGAAGGGGAAAAGTTACTGTGGCGTGAAGTTGAGACGAAAATGGATGATGATTATGGAGGGGGCCGGACCTGTAAAGTTTAGGGCGGAGGGGTGAGAGGGAGAGAGAGATCTGCCGCCTGAGAGAGGGGTGTGGGAGGGGTGGAGGAGAAAGAGGCGGCTGCCCCCCTCCCCCAGGCAAACCCTAAGTTTTGTATTCTAGAGAGAAGGAGGAGAGAATATTCTAGAGAGAGGAATTTTACAATTGCGCTAACAATGTTTACTAGTTCAAATCTTGCCACTACCCCGGACCGGACTGGATTGCACCGGTTTCGGGTCATAACATTGATAGCTTAGCTGAGGGGCTATTACCAATGGCCCAATATTTCTTTCGGTGGGCCTTCTTTAATATTTGTAGCCCAAGTTGGGAGGATATTAGTTGTCACACAAGTTGAAAATGGATGTGCCTCCTTTGCCAAACCCAAGCCCATCAGGATTCCACTTGTTTGTGGGGTTACTTTATCCAACGATTTTGAACACATCTATAACTAAACAAAAATGCTAGGTACATAGTTATCCAACCACAACTCCTCACATATGTCTGAGGTTCACCTCATAATTATGTTTGGACCTCACGTGTATGTGAAGGGTTGTAGTTGGTGGGTTATGTACGTAGCATCTCTCTTAAATTAAATTTGTGTTTGAAGATTTATAAGTATCAATAATTTAACAATTGGACACTTCTTATTTTATACTCCATCCGTTCCAAAAAAGATGTCCAAAAATATTATTAACATTTTTCAAAAAAGGGGCCGGTTCCCCTCACACTTAAAAAAACACATAAAAAAACACAACATTTTTTCGGGGCCCCTTGTGATGTTCTGAACCATTGATCTTGTTTAAATGAGTAAACTAAAAGGTCCTGCAAAATTTCAGTTCAATCGGATATCGGTAAGTGTTTGATCCAAACGATTTTAAAAACACTAGTTCCTGTCACATTTTTTGCAAAACTATTTGGATCAAGCACTTATCGATATCCGATTAAGCTGAATTTTTGCAGGACCGCCTATTTTACTCATTTAAACAAGATCAACGGTTCAGAACGTCACAGTGGAGTCTAGAACAAAATCGTGTGTTTTTTTATGTGTTTTTTTAAATGTGAGGGGAACCGTCCCCTTCAAAAAAATATTTATATAGTTTATATGATTAAAGAAGTTCAGAAGCGTGGAATCAGTTATAAACATTAAATATTTTTATTAATTACAAATCTAACAAAAACATTGTAGTAATGGCAACTAAAAATCTTGTTCCATAAAAAAATCACATTTAAAGCTCAACAACCTAGCAAGATAGATAAACCTTTTCTTATCAAAAGAACAAAACAAGTTAGTAGGATTCGAACAAACCACACAACGAAACAACTAATTTAATGAACTTTTAGGAGATATCCAGTGATATCACCATCAAATTTAGAGTGTTCATAATGAATTTCAAAAAAAAAAAACTCAATATAAAAGTAGTAATTTTTTTCCCCTTCTATGGGGTCGGCTGACCTCACTCTCAGTCAGCTGGAGTCGCCAGTACATACTAGATGTTTATACAGTGGCTGCAAGAAGAAAGAAGCCTGCATGGCTTCCACGTTTCCCTCCCTTGTTTCCACGTGTCACTTTTCCAAACTCATCAAACCTCACCGAATCAACCTTTAATTTACAGAGTACTACTATACATGACTAGCTCAAAAACTGACCCGACCAAAACTCTCTCTCTCTCTCTCTTCCCCCCCTGAAATCTCCCTTCTCTCTCTGATTTCCTTCATTTTCAGTATGTCTAAAGAATCCCAGTCTTCTGATCATCCGCCGGAAGGTATTACTACTACTTCTTTAATTTCTACTTATTTTTTTGTTTGATGATTGATTCGTCATCGAATCACGTACGTTCTTTTCTCTGTCAGCCATGTTTAATTTGTTGATTGATTTTTGCAGACGTAGGAGTAATTAGAGATGGTGGTGGTGGTGGTGGTGGTGGCGGTGGCGATATAGTGAGAGATGTGGTGCTGTGGAGGAGGAAGAAGCTGAGTATAAGCGTTCTTTTGGTGGCAACAGCGATATGGGTATTGCTGGATGTCTATCAGTTCAACTCTCTCACTCTCATATCTTGGGCGGGCATGGTGGTTGTTACTTCCGCCTTCTTGTGGGGCAACATTCTTAGGCTCCTCAACAAGTAACAACACTCCTCCTTTTAATTGTTCCCCACCTACTACACAAACACTACTCCATGTATCTATAATATATCTAGGACCTTGGATGGAATATATTTAAGGGCCCCATATATAATGTACTTAATTTGTTGCGTCAGTGCTAAAAATGTTACTATGAGAAATAGAGTCCTCTTTCGATTGGAAGAGTAGAGCGTTCTTGATGTAGAGCAGCCTCCTTTTGCGAAATTATTTGTAAGAAATAAACATGAACAATGTTTGAGCCATAGGTATCTCTTTGTTTCAATTGTTTGAACAAACGATAATAAGATAAATCTCGTTTCTCAATAACCACCAAATTATTCTCTAAGGCTTTACAATGGTGCTTATGGGTTACAATGATACTTATAGCGTTAAAGCAACCCTAGACTGACTAGCTAGGAAACAAATAAAAAAAAATTTGTCTTGCTAATCTAGCCAAAATAAAAAAATTTACGAAAATTATCAAAAATAAAAATTTGGAATTAAATGACAGAATGATAACTACAAAGAAATATAAGGTTGCCAAAACAAACAACTAATAAGCAAATCTACTATTTCCTAAAATGGTAAAATCCCCCATTTGAAGGCCTAGACGACATCGAAAGGCCAAAAAACATCGTTGATCATCGCCAAAATGGGACGAGTATTATCTAGAAGCCTGTTTCCAATTGACCGTACCATTTCTGGGCCTTTTCGCCATTTGGGCCGTGAATGGTCTAAATGGTGAAGAAACGTGGACGCGATGCATTTTAAATCAGCTATTTCACAAAAGCTGTAATGCACTTCTGGCAAAGAATTCATCACCATGTGCAGGATATAAAAACCAAGCATTTTAGAGAATCGTAGACATTTTTGTACTGAATATCTGTTTTAGTATGAAGTTAGCTTCTTTTTCCCCTATGTTCGTCTCTACAGAGATAGGAAATCTATTAAAAAAGATGGCTTTTGAAAACAGTACTTAAGAAATTATGGGGCCAGGCTTTGTATTGCTTTATTGGATTTGTGAGGGAAGATTAGATTTGGGTTGTGCCCAAAGCTGACGCAACTTGTACTCTCTTCACTTGAATTACATAGTGAAACTGTGAGCCATGGATGCATTCAACTATGCAGTTGGGAACAATGTAAAAGGCTTTGTGTCTTGCGGTCATGTTTTCTGTTGTGTTACTTGGTCTGATCATGATTTAAGTTAATGTAATTCATATCTGTTACTTCTATGTTCCGAAGCTAGGGGAAAAAATGTACATGGCGAGATTCTGAATAGGAAATTAGCTTTTTAGACATTCCAAATGACTAATCTAATAATTCGATGCCCTTTTTCGGTGGTAAAATAGCGAACACACTAAAATACACCAGCTCAACTCTTTTGAGTTTGATTTCAGAGAACCACCAGACTTGTCAGGGCTAGAAATTTCGGAGCAGAGAGCAGTGGAGATGGCCTATAAATTAAAGTCGGGGATGGAAGGAGGAATCCGGTGGATGGTTAGGGTGGCTGTTGAGGGGGATTGTTTTACGTTTGCTGGAACAGTAGCTGCTTTGTGGGTTGTTTCCAAACTGGGAAGTTACTTTGATCTCCTCACACTTCTCTACACAGGTTAGTTTCTCTCTTCATTTCTAAATTTAATCACCATGCAGCTTTTGTCAAAATGTAAATCTTTGCAATCGTGAATTATTTTGATGCAATTGCGAATCGAGGATTAATTGCAATATTTCTCTTTATTGGATTACATAGTATGTTATGTTTCTATACGAATATAAAATGCACGTAATGCTTACATTCTACACGGTCCTTCCTTTCATGCTGTGTAGTATGGACATCTAGTAAACCTCTGCCACCTCACCAAAACTTGTCGCCACAAAAGTTTACCACAATGATGACTTTCTTTTTAGGGACCGTTTTGGAAAACTAAAAATTTTTTAGTTTGAATTTGTTAAAGGGAATAACATTTCGGAACATCCAAAAAAAGAAAGAATGACCAGTAATTTGGGACATAGGGAACATGTTTTTATATCTCAAGAGGGACTCAAATTTTGTGACACATAATACTTTGTAATAAGAACTCTGAAGTTGAGTAAAAGGAGGAGTGATCAAATTAACCTCAAATATGAAGCAACATACTACATTTGCCCTAAAATCGTTTTTTACATAATTTCTTAATTAGTGGAAAGAAGTCACATATCACTTCAAGTTTACTCCTGCAACCCTTGCTCGAAAATTCCTAAAACTCAATAACAAAATTTTGGTTACGTGTTAATTTCGTTTTATGTTCGTACTAGTAGCGGAAAAAGGCCAGCTCTAACCATAAATAGATTTCAACCATGCAAAATTGAAATTCTGGCTGGTCAAATGTAAAAAATCGAATCAATTGTGCAACATAACATGAATCATAGTGTTTTGATGTGGACACAAATCGGATTGTCATATTACCTTCATTTCAATCAACCTTCTATTGCTTGGAACTCGTATCGGTTTGTACAATCAAACTGTAAATTGCATGGTCTGGTACTATGATACCATGTTCTTGTGTATGTGTGTGTGTGTGTAGGAATTGAGATGGGTATGACCGTGCCTCCAGTGTACGTGAAGTATGAGGACAAGATCAAGGGGTTTGGGGAACGACTAAGGATGCAGTTCAAAAGGTACTATGACATGGTTGATGAAAAGGTACTGAGCAAAATTAGGAATCGGGTTATGGGAGAGAGGAAGGCAGAGGCAAAGGTGAAGAAGATCGAGTAGCTACCGTTTTCTTTGTAAATTATCGTATAGCATTTCTGTGATTTTACTTTTGATTTTGTTGTGATCTTAAGTAGCTCTTAAATTGTGTTGAAAGCTATGTATCATTTTGTTATTGTCATCAAATTAGGGGTGTGTTGTAAGATAATGTATCATTTTGTTATTGGAAGAATGAGATACCGCTGATAGTTTTAGCTGTGGTGGTTTACTCCTTGATAAGGGCATCTCCAGTTATGACATTAGTGTAAGATTTAGTACAGTTACCTAACATTTTTCATTTTTTACACCACATTTTTAACTCCACGACTGAAGATGCCTTAAGATTCGAACCCTTTAAGCAGCACCTTTTTCTGCTCTTGTTTTCTGCATCTAGTGTATGCTTTTATGTCTGCGCTTTTGACCAGAGCGGATTCGAACCAAAAGTTAGGATGAAAAAACACGAATGAACCCGACAAGGGAAGAGATTTTGAGCGATTGCGATGGGACTTGAGCCCATAACCCACAATCTCCAGCTCTGTAGTCGAGCTCTTTATCCATCCAGCAGGCTATGCGATCGATCGAATTCATTGTTTCTGGCAACTCAATAGTTTCCTCACTTGATGCGGGCACAATGTTCGGATTTTCACACGAGCTCTTTATCCATCCAACAGGCTATGCGATCGAGTTCATTGTACTCTGGCAGCTCAATAGTTTTATTATACTTGATAGGGCACAATGTTTGGATTTCGACACGAATGGGAGTCGGGGTAGTTTTAATTGTATGTTAGGAACACAAATGTGGGTGGACAAGTACTTTTGAAACACAAAGGCTGTGTTCAGTTTGCCATTTGAACCAAACTTTTTCATTTCGGTAGGTGGACGCACAATGTGCAGGTTAACTACTTTCTTGAGCATGAGTGGTTATTGGGATAAGAGAATCCTAGAAGTGGGTCCAAAATGTGAATAGGTTATTTGGGTCAAAATTTTGTGGACCTAATTGTTGACTAAACTTTTCAATGCATTTCCCAAAAAAAGTTGTAAACTGAAAAGTGCAAAACAGAAATCGAACACAGCCAGCAGAGTCTCTAAGTTTATTTTTATTTATTGTTTAAATCTTAAAAATATGAGAACTTATGGGATTAAATTTGAAGGCTCGTGGGACTTTAACATATGCTTATAATATAGAGATAGAAAGATAAATTAGCTCAGGAGTCACAGCTGCGAAATTGTACTAGAATGGAAATATCATCTTTACCAAATCAATCATAACCAAATCAATCATCTCCACCAACTAAAAAAAAAAACAAATTAATCATCTTTACCAACTCAACATAACCAAATTAATCATCTGAACCAACTAAACCAAAAAAAAAAAGTATGCTTCAAGAAAGTGAGCATCTAAAGCTGAATGGAACACTAAAGTCGACTGACAAGTAAAAATTTGCCGGGAGGATCTTCTACTCCAAATTTGAATCAAAATGGAATTTTTTGTGTGATGAGAGTCTCAAAATTGAAACCATCTTTGTGCCAGAAAGTAATTAATTGATGCTTCTTGTACTTAGACTGCAATTGAGCTTCATTCACGTTTCCTTTCATTTGATTGAGCTCTACTGATTCCACTTCAATCATTCTCAGCAAAATTTTATCGTCATTTCATCGAAAGTTCATACCCATTCTTCTTCCAGGTGTTATAGTTGATTCAATTTCGCTGAGTATGATTGTCACGGAGTCATTCATGATATCCCCAGGTGTAACGGAGAGTCATTCGTAGTTATTAAGGTCCTCATGGTTAGAAATCAGCCGATGCATGATAAAACTTTACCTCAGAAAGAAATTTAGTTAAAAAGTTCACATTTAAAGCGAGTGTCTGGCGCAGCTTACTAGGAAATGAAAAACACTGTAGAACAATATCCCTGAATTGCAGACTGGTTTACACGTACACATTAGAAATAACTTATGAGTCACGACAGCGAATTTGCGCTAGAATGGAAAATTTGATTTTAACTTAACAAATCAATTATATGCCAACTAGACAAAACCAACTTAATAATCTGAACCAACTAAACATAAGAAACGAAAACAATTCTGCTTCGAGAAATTGAGCATTATTTAAAACTAACAGCTGAATAGAACACAAAATTTGACTGAAAAGTAAACAAAATTTGCAGGTGGATCTCACAATATTCATGCGCCGTTTGACTGCTGCTCCTCCGTCATTTTTTCTTTGACTTCTTAAATGCTTTTCCTTTCGAATATCTCTCTCAACTTCTTCCTCGCCCTCGTCTCCTCCTCTTCTCTTCTTCTTGCCACCTGTTTCTTTGATTTTCTGCGAAGTTTGAAAAAAGAAGAAAAGAAATTAAAAGAAGAGGTTAATACATATAAAAACATTTCACAAGGACATTAGTAATGGCAAAGGGCATAGTAATACGGAACAACGAAAAAGTTACAACAGGGAACGATAATAATTGACCGACGCATCCATTTACAGTAGTACCTATAGAACAATTCGGCACACAGATACCGCTCTCAAGGAGCCTGACCCATCATCCTTGTTTGGGCTAGAGCGCAGAACCCAGCAGATTTCAGGTTCCACATAACCTTTCGGAGATGCTTTTGCGAGATGGCCAAACCACCTGCATTGGTGGCACTTCCGAGGCTTCCATATACCCTCCCCCCATTTCTTATCACCTCTCCATCACTGAAGTTGCTCCAACTTCTCTTCCGTGAGTCCTAGGAGCTCTTCCCTCTTCCCCCAAGATGATGCATAGCTCTTCCTACGCTTACAAAAGATCACTGCTGCTTTTCCAGCTGAAAAGATGTCGTTGCTTACTACGAAAAGGTGAATTATCAAGGGTGGGAGGGTAAGGCATCCGTGCCCAACCAAGCATGGGTCCAAGATATTGCCATGCCAAAACACACTTACTCCTAAAGGGTTTATTCCGGCACAAGTACTAAGTCTAATAATTAGACCAAATGAGGTTCAGAAAGCTGAAAAATCTACAAAGTGGACATTACTTAAAGTCTTTCTACTGGATACAAACTTCTTAAAAAAGGTCAGTCTTCATTTTTCTATTTTCTCCTCAATTATCCCAGCATTTGATGACACAGTGCATCTGGGCTGGGGCAGGCCGCTTACTGGGATTAAATTGGTGTCCCTATATGATCGGTCAGGATTGGTTATCCCCTCTTTGTTACTCACTCCTATCGACTAAATTTGACAAGTTACAATGGCCAACTTCAGCGTGCGTGTCTGTACCAATAAGTCAAAAGGGTATTCAAAACAGAGAGAGATGCTGTTTGGGCATTCGTTTGAATCAAGAATCAGAAGTTAACTGGAAACTATTATGGCGGATCAGAGACCAATGCCATTGTAATTTTGTACAATTTTCAACTAGCATGATTAGTTCGCCGATGGAACTAATAAATCACCGATGCATGAAATCCAACTGCCTAGGTTCTGGTTTCAACCTTGAGTCCCATTTTATCACTCAAACTCCTGCACATAAAATTAGTTACAAGGCAGAATGAATGTCATGGAACACAAAACCAACGAGAGAACATTACAATGGAACCAAAGCTAGTAAAAGGCCACGAGACAATGTTCAATAAAACTTAATCAATTGCGTAGACGAAAAACAATGCAATCACTCGCTAGGTCCCAAATCCCAATTGCTACAACAGGTGTTCTAAGTTCAGGTCATTAATTGGTAGACACCCACAGATATAAATAGAAAAGCTAAGAACTTAATACCATTTCGTATTAATCACAACTAAAAAAATATGAAAATACTAACCCCCGCCTATTCATCGCCCCGTTAACTTTGCCATGAATCCATATCTATGTTCATGCCCGTGAATGTGTTTTAGAACATCATCCTTCAAATGTGTCAAGTTAGACCTAATCACTTGAAGTGACATCTCTAACAAACCTTATCACCTTGGGATTCCCACAGTTATGCACTTAGGAAAGGTCCACGTGACCTTCCTCATAATATATAAATAGAATGTCAGATCCCCTCACTTGGGATCCATAATTCCTTACATCGTAGTCAATGTTCCAAAATCTCTCTCTGAATAATTCCTCCGGTTTGCAATGCCATGCAAATATTTTCACTCCTCAGCTACCATTAACACCTTGATACTGATCAAGGTCATAGCTTAAAACACAATGCACTGGTATAATGGACTGCTGATTTGGATCCTCTCTCAATTTGTTTGCGGATTCGTATCCTCTCAATTTTTTCTCTCTCCACATTGTGTGGAGGTTTGAAGGGGAGGCTGGCATGAAGGCAAAGCCCATGCAATCAACAGAGATGGCGTCATTTTGTGCTAAAATAATCTTTCGATTAAACAACGCCCGTCCATGCATGGCCGTTTATGAGGAAATTTAGAGTAAACAAGGTCCCACTGATCACTCTCTGTCTACAACCGTTCATTAACATTCGATCGAATTCCAACAAATTCGAACTTCCTCACTTCTTTATAAAATTTGAAATTAAAAGCCATGAATTATTTTCAGCGAAAGAATTGCCCGCAATTGTTCTACGTCTTAATATTTTCACAGAGAGAGAGAGAGAGAAGCTGGAGGGTCGTGCACGCACAAAATTTGACCGCAGTCGCCTGCAATTTTTCCCTCAATTCTTAATCAAAAACCCTAAAAACAAAAATATCTTGTGATTTGGGTGTTGATGAGTGCTAGTATGGTGTTGAATAGTGGTGTGATGGCTTGGTTGGTGATCATTGTATACAGAGAGAAAAAGGTATTTCATGATTCCACGGATGATCGCAACAGTGGTGGGTGCACAAGGAGACTATGGGAGGTTGTGGTGGGAAATGTTTGAATATGGCAAGAGGTGGCTGGGTAATGGGAGAGAGGAGAAGGTACAGTTTAGGCAGAGGATCAGAGGAACTTGATGGAATCAATCCAAAACACCAGGAGACAGTGCTAACAGTTTCGGAATTTGCACTAGGGATAAATGACGCTGTCACCCTAGATATAATGTGCTGGTCATGCGTGCCAGTGTTAGAACCGTCCGCTTCCTTCATTAAAGCGGTGTCAGCCTCCACACGAGAGAGAGAGAGAGAGAGGATCCAAATCCAATCCATGGACTAGTGTTTGCATTTCTACCTTCAAAAAGAGCTCCAATGAGCCAAGAAAAAAATTGCCTTTATACTAATCATACCGCTAATAGCCAATACTTCCAACCTGGAAGGATACAGACTTGCCAAAATTTGTATGAGGTACACAGTAATTTAAGAGTTCACTAGGGAAAGTGGCACAAAACAAAAGCAGGTCACACATACTCATGCAAAGAAAGGGATAGAAAATACACAATCATGCTGTAAAAATGAACACTTACAACAATATGTGGCCGCTTCGCCAGGGCAATATTGCTCTGTTGCACATGGTCAACCCCTCCAACAAGCTGCAAAATAAATGTCGAAGCCACTTGTTACAATGTTTGATCAGCGTAGAAGGACGGAAAAAAAAACTTGTAGGAATATTAAATGGACTTTTTCAAAAGTATTAAAACCACATAATAATTTTTCCATTTGCTTATTTTTCCCACTTCCAGTACTGTGGTTGCAACAAAGTAACACCAAAAAAACAGTGTGGAACACATCAAATACTTAAGGTAACAAGGAAGAAAAGAGTCGGGCTGAGAGAGGTAATTTTACAACAGTCTCTTATTTTTACCTTTTATTTTGTGCTCCTTTGGGCACCAACCCCATTGTATTCACTTCTTTTGGTATTAAAATCGTTGATACCTCAAACAGAATAGACCACATCAAATACTTTTCAAGCAAAATTGGATTTAAAAAGTAGATGAATTTCCCAACGAAGTTAAAAAAAAAACATACCCAAAGTGCATGGAGGTCGGGCGGGTGACTTTGCACCAGACTCGCGACTTGTGTGAACACTTCTTACTCGAAAGCTCACTTATAATGGATAACAAAAATTTAATCGTGATTGGTTACATGGTTTAAAATCATTCTTCAGCATCCACTATAAGCACCATCTAGCTCCCATTATCTAAGTTCATCGTACTCTCTAATTTATCACAAATTATATCCTCCTCATAGAATAAAAATCTAGTGCTTGCCACAACATGAACCTACATAAGAACTTCCCTCACCACACCATAGGTGGGTGAATGCAACCATATCAAAGCTAAAAACGTAGGCCTTCCCCACTAGAAAAGTGTACTCTTCGATTATCTATCCCTAAACGAACAACATAGTGAACTGAATGTGAATACGACTATTTGGGAAAGCTTATGTTATGTTCCACTTTAGAGTACATAGAGATGATGCAATTATTGACCACATTAGTAACTTCGGGGTCATCTCGCAGATTCAGACATGTAGTAACTACATAAAACTGGATATTGTAAGTAAGATATGTATACTAAACAATTCTGGTCATAGCAACTATCAAAAGCTCTCAAGACGTACAAAACGTTATACATGTGAGATATAAATATTAAACCGAAACTCACCACAGCACACTTTAAACCGATACCAGACCCTAAAGCTTCAAACTGTTCAGCAATCTGGATAGCAAGTTCACTAAAATGAGAAGCAAGACAGGATAGATTAATCAAAATGGGTGAAGCATATGTACCAGTTCACTCATAAAAAAAGAGCCATATAACAAACCGTGTGGGGGAGAGCACACAAGCAAAGAATGATGTGGTCTATTCTATTCTTTGATTGTCACTTCTCCATGTACATTTGGTCTGATCTTTTGAGAAGGAACTTGATTTTTCGACGCCCTGGGAATTGGGATGCTGAGATTGATTGGTTTAGTTTACATTGCAAAGGTACAAATCTTAAGGCTTCTCTAGGCAAGTTATCCATAGCAGCTGCTCTCTACCATATCTGGCTGGAACGTAATGCCAGGATCTTCACTCAGAAGACCTGCAACCCTGATGATGTTATCTCTGTCATTGTGGCAAATGTTAGGGACAAGGTTTGTTCGTGGGGCAAGTGGCCTCATTCGAATGAGAACTTTAGTTTGTGTCAGAATTGGAATCTTTCTTCATCCTTGCTTATTAGTAGGAGTAGGATTTAGATTTTGCTTCTAGTTGTTTGTCTTTGGTTGTATCTGGTTGTTTCTCCTAAGGTTTGGCCCTAGGATAGTCGGTTTCTTGTGGTTGGTTATAAAATGTTAACTTACCCCCCCCAAAAAAAAAAAAAGAATGATTGAGGAGTTTCCAAAAGCGCTTGGATGATAGGAAGTGCGAAAGCTCCAGTTTTACCAGATCCTATTTGCGCAAGCCCAATCAAGTCCTTTCCTACAAATACAAAATCCATACAGCAAAAAGATCAGCTCTTAAATGGATCCCAAAATGAGAGAGAAAAGTGCCGCGAAAAGTCAGTAGTATGACTATGGAAATTCCAATGCATGAATAAAAAGAAACAAATCACAAGGTAAGTGGTTCAAATTAACAGTTGCAACGTGGAACAAACACACAACTGAACTGTGGCCCCCACCCTCCTTCACTCATAGTCTTCTTCCCACAAACCGAGCTCATTTCATACCACACAGAATGCATTTAAAACAAGGTGATCACTTCAGTTTGGCATTTCTTCACCATGGCAGATTCGAGAAAAAAGTAGTGCCCCATACAAAAATGAAGTTCGGACCATATTTTTCATATGAAATAATCACCTTTCCTAGTCAGTCTACAGCAAAAAAGAAGACAAATTGAATTCCTATTTCAAAATAAAATTGCATCTTCAAAAATCATTTACCTTCCCTTTTCCAAATGTCCAAAACTAGCAGCGCATCAGCAGCACCAAACCAAATAGTTTAATTAGTTTCATGGTTTTGAACGAGAAAGCCCTGATTAGTTTAATAAGTTCCATGGCTAAGATTTTTAACCGTAACCAACAGCAACAAAACATTTAGTTCTGCGTGCATCAGCCGATTAACATACCGATTAACAAAAAAAATTCTCGCTCCAAGTTCATTTTGATTCCCGAGAAAAAAACAAGCAGTTTAGGAATATGGTGGTTTAGACTTAAGTGAACAGATCAAACAATAATAATCAAGGAGGAGGAGGTTACAGATCAAACGATTTATTTACCTTGGGTTGTACTCCAACGCCTTCGTCAGTTGCCTAGCATTAGCCCTAGAGGCAAGAAGAGTGTGGCTTTGCACACCCCCCTGACAAACTGCCCCCCGGCCCCACCCCACCCCTCTCCCCAAATTACCCCCGGCGCCCCCCCCCCCCCCCCTCCCATTTCCGGCCCTTTTTTTTCTTTTTTTTTTCAACTTTATTTATTTAATTACTCATTTAATTTGGTTTATTCAAATTACATTTGCAAGTAAATTATTTTCTTAAATTTGCATTTAAATTTCACTTTATATTTAGAAACTTTATATTATTTTAATTAGTTAATTAAGTTGTCTTAACAATGAATAATAAATAAAAAACTTCTAAAAGTGAATAATAATATTACAATCACGTTTTAAAGTGAATAAATATTACAATCACGTTGACAAGTGGTTAGCCCTAATCAATATTGCCTCCAAATTGTGGTCCCGGCACGACATCCAGTACCTGGAACCACAAATCAAGACGCGTGTCATAACTTAAAGCCCATCCTTTAGCTTCATCCGATGCATTATTCCACCACCACATTGGGATGGGTGGTACAGGGTGATTGGGGCGCAAAACAAGTTGTACAAAGTGATTGTTAATATGGGCAATAGCTATTTCTTTGCGCTGTCAGACTGGAACTGGACGGGATCTCAAGGGCAAGTGAGTAAAACAACCTCCAGCATTCGCGTCAAATGTGTGTAGTACAATGTTGTACCGTGATGCGATGACTACCCCCAAACTCATACAGTCCATCCATTTTGTATATGGAGCTGTAGGCATCCAACAGCTCAGTGACTCTAGTATCTCATCTGCCCTATTTTGTTCTAGATAAACCGCATTGTAGAGATATCTATTCTGAATAATTTCTTGGATAAGATCATGTTGTACTTGAGCCCAGCCCTCCTCAGTGTCATAGATTTGCGCGGCTATCGCCCTGAATCCACAATGACCATCAGCTTTGACGTCTACAGTGTGGGACATATACTGCTGAAATTGCCAAGGTAAATGCTGAATGTAGTGGTTGTGCTCCCTCTCCCTATCCGCTGTCTCCCTTCCTGCATTTATCCCTTTCCCTCTCAATGTAGATGCACCCCTAGATGATGAAGTAAATTTTTCTGTGCAAGAAAGTATGCGTCGTCCACTCTGCTCAGCTTTTCCGGCAGGTCGACCTTTGTGTTCTGTATTATACGATGGCCCTCGAACACTGCTGTTAGATGGATCTGCCATATCAACAAATCTGCCTATCATATGCTTTCGCATACATGGATCCATCCCCTGCAATATGTCAACCACACGAGATGTCTCGTCGGGTTGTTCTCCCTCGGCATTAAACCCGTCCGCGCGCATAGAGAGCCTACTCCAATGAATGTGGATACAGGATAGCGGAATCGGAATGCCTATGGTACGGTAATCCCTCAGATCGTGCATGCATGGCAACCCGTGTGATGTTTTGATCGAACAACCGCAACTGCCGCTTGGGAGGGGGTAGGCATCTGCGGCGGATTCTAGCTGACCATCGATCAACTCCATTGCATACAATGAAATGCGACACCTTATTTCATCAAAAATGGCGTCACGTAAATGTATGTGGCGTGGAATGTTGACAGATTTCTCGAAGGACTTCTTAATTTTCCCAAATTGATTTTCCAACATATTCTCTATGCCTTCAAAAGATGTTTGGAGCGATGACATGGTGGTACCCCCCAAATATTTCTTTAGCCTCGCATGTGCAGACTCGGCCCTGTAATAGAATAATACACTTTGTTTAAAATAGGAAAGTTTAACTAGTGTAGTACAATATAATGCAGAAAATTTAACTCGTAAAGTTATAAAGTCACTATACCTTTGACTTGAATTGCTTCCGAGGTACATACATGTATCTGTCCATGCTGTAATAAATCGCGCTTTGTACGGCCTTAACCATGTATCCGCAAGATAAGATATGACACGCGGATATTGGCTATACTCCTCGCACATGGCAACCCACTTCTGTTGGTAAGATGAAGTGCTCGATGAATGAATAAGGGACTGCCATGAAATGTGAAACTTTGGATAGTTTTGACCAAGCAAAGCGCTGCAGTTCTTCATTACACACTGATTTATGTGCCAAATGCAAAGGATGTGACGTGCCATGGGGAAACATGCTCCAATGGCATTAATAAGTGCCAACTCCCGATCTGTAACAAACACCAATGCCAACGATGCCTCATTTCCAACCATCCACTTCTTTAAGGTATTCAAGGCCCAGGTACATGTATCTTCCCTCTCATTATTAAGATATGCGAACATAAGCGAGTAGGTTAGATTTGTGGATGTCATACCCACAACCTCCAATAGTGGTTTCTGATACTCATTCGTTTTGTATATGGCATCAATTACCAACAAGAATGAAAAGTTGACAGATAGCTCTAGACTTGTAGGATGAACCCAAACAATATCTGTGATTTCGTTGGTCTCTTGGTTTGTCCTAAAGTCATGGAGGTATCCTTTCTCAATTAATTGGTCTAAGACATATTGAGTTTCAGTTAGACCGCCCCGTTTGGCTTCCTTGTTTGTCAAGATAGCGTTGTAAATGCTTTTAATTCCTGTAGTGTTTGACGAATCTTTTTTCTTCAAAATACTAAGAATTTCACGAGGTGCGGTGTTGTTGGTCATCTTGACCACAAATTGTTTCTCCATTGGTTTTAGCCTTGATGGGTACTCGTGACCCTCAATATTTTCTGCTGGTTCATGGTTATGGAGACCACAAGAAACCCTTAAACCCTAATTGGCACCGTCTGGAGGTATTGGTATACCTCGCAACGCAAATGGACAGTCACATTTTTTAGTCCCAGTATTTCTATGCAAGATTTGCCCTTCTACCCCACGGTGCGGTCTATACTTTCCTCCTCTCTCACAACCAAGAATGCACTTCGGCAGCTTGCCGCCTTTTAAATTAGCAGATTTATTAATAACTACCACAATACCGTTTTCGAGACCAACTCTCTTCGCCCAAGCTAACATATCTTCTCTACTTTCAAAAATCTATAAAAAAAAATAAACAACGAAAATGTATAAGTAAAACATTATTCAGTCGTACCATATTTTATCTCAGTCAAAATAACCGACGAATATGCATAAGAACAACGAAAATAACTAACCTGGTCAGTGCTAAATTCGGGTGTATAGTCGCGACTGCTGTAGGAGATGCTCTCCTGACTTGGCACATCATTCTCAAATGACCATCCATCTGGATCGTAGTAGCCATCCATAATGTTCTTCGATGAATTACGAAAAAAGAAAGAAAAATATTGGGAGATGTTCTGTGAATGTATGTATGAAGTAGTGGGAGAATTAAGAAGAGAAGGTGTGAAGTAGTAGAAGAATGAGTAATATAAATAGATAAGGCATTGGGGGGGCCAGGATCAAAGATAGGTCTCATAAGGAACACGTGGTAACGCATTGGGGGGGCCAGGATCAAAATAATCAAGTAAAAGAGAAATAAAGTAATTAAAAAATGAAGTAATTAAAAAATGAAGTAAATAAACAATATTTAATAATTAAAAGAGAAAAAAAAAGATATTAGAGCATATTATAAAAATATATATAAAGAACGAGAAGATTTATTAGATATTAGAAAAACAAGATATTAAATAATTAAATAAGAGAAATAACATATTAGAGATTTCTAAAAAGATAGAAGAGAAAAAATATATTAATAAAAGATATAAATAAATATTTAAATAAAATAAATGAATTAAATAAAAAAACTATATAAAACAAAATAAATGAATTAAATAATTAAATGAATTAATATAAAGAAATTAGTTAACTAAATAAAAGAAATAAAGAAATAAATTAATATTAATAATCGAAAAAAGATATAAATAAATATTTAAATAAAAGAAATGAATTAAATAAAAAAACTAAATAAAAGAAATTAATTAATTAATTAATATTAATAATAAAGTTATAGTAATTAAAGGAGGAGAGAGGGGTAAAATTGTAAATAGGGGTGGGGCCGGGGGGGTGGGGGCGCAGAGCAATCTGCAAGCAAGAACCCGCAAGACCAGGGAAGGGAACTTACATCTTTTTTGGTTTGGAGTGTTTTGGGTTTGGGCTTTTGGGTAATGATTGAACGGAGAAATGAGGGTAATGATTGAAAATAGGGGTTGGAGAAATATAGAGAGACAAATGAGAATAATAATTAAAACAGGAGTAATAAGTGGAGAGAAATGTGATTAATTATTGAATAATAATTGTAAAAATCGGGTTGGAAACCCAAACCAAACAAGAATAAGAATCTGAATATGGAGAGGTTTTTATTCTAAGACAAGGCCATATCTCATCATACTACTCAGGATTATAGCATCAATCATTGTGCCTTTAATCATCGGGCACATGATCTTGCCCATCAAGCCATCTCCTCTTTTGTGCATCATTCTAATATGGGGGACGATGGTTCACAGGACCTTTGCTCTTCTATCGTTTAATGATGGATATGTTGCATTTTGTTTTTGTCAGTTATCTAATTGTAGTAGTTCGCTTGTTTCCATGTTTGCAATTGTAAACTCTGTTGTTATCAATGCAATTCTCTTTATCCCTCCAAAAAAAAAAAGAAAAATCATCCAGTCTGTGTTTAGTCTAGTTTCATCAAGAAATCTGGACCGTCCAAAATACTTTTAGACGCCCAAGATGTACGACCGAGTACCACCACGGGGTACCCGTCCGACACCCAAGTTTTTCACGAGAAATGGAGTCTCGTTGTTTTAATGGGAAACTGGAACCCTTGAGAGCGCCCCCTGTAGGGTCGCATTCGAGCCGTCGGATGTGTTTTCAACAGTTCTGATTTCATCTCAACACTCTGTAAATCCGAACCATCTATTGCCTAGATGAAATCTGAGCGGTGGATTACCTCGACTCGGATGCGCTTTACTAGACTAGATTAATGGCTTCACGTATGTTCAGCTCATTAACCGATTTACGTTTTTTTAAACTTTATTAAATAAAACGTGCATTGGAAAAAGTTGAAAAATGTGTGTTTTAATTAATAAAGTTAAAAAAAACTCAAAACGGTTAATTAGCTGAATTACAATCCCAATTATGTGACGAGAAGATTTCAGTATGTGACGAGAACATGCTCCGAAGAGCTACAATGGTGACAAACAAACAAAGCACTCACAAAGACACTCACCGACCCAAAATACAAGTTCTCTCACCAAAACCCAATTGGAATCTCTCACCAACATATTCTCTCTCATCAAGTCTCACAAAACCACTAGGGTTTTTAGCCAAGAGACACAGAAGGAACAAAGTTCCACAAGCGTGAACAGATGTCACACAGATGTAGATGATTTTCAAGAAACCCAATGATTTCAACCAGAAAGAATCGTCGAAACAGATGATCTTCCAGATGGCCAAAGGCCTATAAAACCTATCATGAATGGGGCAACCAGAAATAAATGAAGGTCTTCAAAGAACCCTAAGTTCTACAGATGAGACCCCCTAGGGGCCTTTCAAAGGAATGCACTCAAGTAGTCCAAACCCTAATGGAGAGAGCAAGGCTATATTTATAGCCACGGAATCCTTCCTAAAGCCAATACTTGCCTAAACAAATTTCCTTGCATCCCAAGACATAAACCTTTAGGAAGTCCAAGACCCAATCATAACAGAACAAAATCGGCTAAAACTCGCAAAAATGGACCTGATGGTCCGGACCAAGGGTACCAAGTTCCGGACCAAACATGATGCGAACTGCAATTTTGTCCAGAATTGCCAGAAATTGCTTGGCCTGGACCAAAGAAGCCTTGGTCCGAACCAACTATGTTGCGAACACTAAAATCGAGTCAAAATTCTAACAAGCACAAGGTAAGTGGTTCAAATTAAACGCAACCAACACAAAATTAGAAGATATATGAGGTAGATAACCTTCAAGTCCATGAGGAATGGCTTCGACTTGTATCTTGGACGGCTGTTTCCAACCTAGATTTATCACAAGTAGGGCTGTAAACGAGTCGAACCGAGCCGAACCCTATGAAGTTCGGGATCAGTTTGGCAAATTATGAGTCAGGCTCGAGTTCGATTCGAGCCTAGACAAGTAAGCTCGAGTTCGGCTCATGAAAATATTTCAAAGCTCGGGCTCGGCTCGGTAGAGCTCGTTAAGCTCAAACGAGCCAAATCGAGCCGAATTTAGGCTCGAATCCAGTTCGTTAGCTTTTTTTTTTTTTTTTTCTTCTTTTGAAAGGCCACAGCCCATAAACATGTATGAAATTCAGCCAGCAAAGTTACCACCATTACAGATTTACATAAAGATTACACCAAAACTAAAAAGTTCACTACTAATCAACTTGGTCATAGGGCTAGCTAACATCATGAACAGCTTCTACTCCTATAATAAATATAAAGGTGGTTAAGCTAAACCAACCCACACAATATACATCACATCTAAATACCACACTACAGAGTACCAAAATAACAAGTGCTTTAATCCAATTCCAAGTAACATAGCACCCAAAATCTAGATCCCAAAATCCCATTAAAAAAGAAGCAGAATATATAAAGATGCTTCAGCTCTTCCTAGAATGAATCTTCAACCTGTGACATAAAACATGATAAAAACACCTTTAGACAATTTAATTTTGTAATCAGTCACAAATCATTAAAAAAATAGGGATGAAATAAACCTTATAAACATATCAGCTAAGGAAGTACAAACTCTTTGATTGTTGTCTCCACAGTCTATATAAAAACAAATAAATGGTTTAGTCACTTGATCTTATATTTATATGGTAAAAATTATAAGTTTATAACTAAAGCACAGTTACAAAATTTAACTAAATGACAAATTTTTACTTACTTCTGATCCCTTGTTGAGTCCATGTAGTACGCGTACCAAATCATCTCCACAAAGTAGCATCTCAACGGTTTCGGTTGCCAATGAAGCCCGGTATGGATCAATCACTCTACCTCCAGCACTAAATGTAGATTCTGAAGCCACCGAGGATACAGGGATTGACAATATGTCAGCAACCATCCTAGACAATATGCGAAATTTCAGATTATTTGCTTCCCACCACTCTAATGCATCAAAATGGGAATCTGAGGTTTCATCACAAAGGTAGACACCTTCTTCCAAATAAATGTCCAATCCAGATTTCACCAGTTGAATGGAGTCAACTTTTCTAACAAAAGAGTCAAACTTTGATCTACCACTGCCCATTTTTTTACTCCCATGTGAAGCAACACCAGAATTACCAACTTCTTTACTACTTGAGTTTTGCTCAATGTTGGCAAGAGAATACACAGCAACATACTCCTTATAAAGCTCGTGAAGAGAGTCAAGCACCACGGAACTGTTTTCCGCGGCTTCAAACGCTGTGTATATCTCAGGGAAACAATAGTCAATAAGCTTCACTTTCTATAGTTTCAAATGACAAGGTCTTTTGCCTTTTCTCTTGTCCGATTGAAACTTGCCGCAGTAAGCAAGAATTCATGTGCCTACGAAGATGACTAGTAACACCCGATGCATGAATGGTAAATTTTGTTTTGCATGACTTACATTGATACTTCTTGGTTCCGTCGGGAAGCGAGAATTCTTCAAAATCCTTCCAAACCTCTGATGTTCGTTTCCTACCCTTCTTTTCGAATGGGTTATTCTCTTCTTCATGAACCTCATTATCAAGCGTACTATCCTCCACAGGAATCACATTGTTCGCACAATTTTCATCTTCATTAAGATTTTCCATGACTAGACTAGTAGATGAATCTTCAAACGAACAAAATGCCGCACCAGAATCTTCTTCTAGTGAAGTGGGATGAATGTGTCCATCTGACATATCTAAAAAATTAATTAATTAAAAGAAGTGAACAAGAACAAAAACAAGGAAGGAAAAAAGAAGAAGGGAAATGACGTGAAGAGAGCAGGGCACTACTTACCACAGTAGAGTGATCAAAGAGAGAACAAAGATCTCCCGATCCCCTTCATCGGAATAGACCCTGTTTAGGACATCAGAATCACAAATTAAGAGAACTGACTTCTAAAATTTCGAATGCCATCCATTTTCATAGTACTGCTTTACGACTGATCTGACTATAGTTAAAAGAATCATCAAATTAATGGTTTTACTAACTTCTGAAAATAGAAAAACAAGCTGTAACATAGAACACTGGAACAAGATAGTTTTTTTGTTTTGTTTTGGGTCAAACGATGGAAAAACATATGTCTATAATGAAGAAAACAAATAGATTTACCACTCATCAAGAACCAAACGAAAAACATCACATGAAAAGAAAATTTTGAGAACTAAATAGCAACTAAGTAGAATACCTAGGTATATTGGCACTTCGGCGGCTTGGAGGAGGAGGAGGAAGGCAGTGGAGGAGGCGGTGGAAGGGTGCGGCGATGTAGGGAAGCTTTTTGGTAAAACCCTAAAAGAACTGATCGTATTTTGATCAGAGAATATGGGGTGGGGTAGGAGTTAGTTAGGGTCCTGGCCTCTTGGGGTAAAATGATTAATAATTACATATGCATCCCTCAACTATAAAGTATTTAAGTCTAAGCCCCTAAAGTATTATTAATTAGATTTTGACCCCAGGTTCCCGAGCCTAACCGAGCCGAATACACTTAGGTTCAGGTTCGGCTCATTTATGGAACGAGCCTAATATTGAGGTTCAAGTTCAGTTCATTTAGTATACGAATCGAACTTGAACGAGCTGTTACCGAACCGAGCCTCGAACAGTTCGCGAACGGCCCAGTTCATTTACAGCCCTAATCACAAGCCTCCAACAACTCATCACGTAGTGCAAGATCTTTGAATGACTTCATGATGCAGGGTGAATTTCAAGAAAAGTCATATTTTATTTATATTGATTTATGTTTAGTATTTTTATTCAATATGTTATAATTTAGTCAAAATATTCTAGAAGTATTTAGTTTCCTAGTTTCTTTTGATTGAAGTTTCCTATTTTTGAGGAAACTTAATCATGAATAATTAGGCTTGATTTTATTTCCTAAAGTTTATTTTTCGTATTTTAGGAAGGTTGGCTAGGTTTAGAAATTCTACCATTATAAATAATTATGTAAGCCTCTTGGCTAGGAGTTGATTAATATGTTGAGTTTTTTCACAAGAGAGAGTATCTTTTTTTCCTATAATTCTATTAATCTGCGGGTTATTAGATTGTAGAAGAGTTGTTTCTTATTCGTGGGGGTGATTTTTGTTCTTGTTCACGCTTCTAGCTACGTCAGTTGGTATCAAAGCTTAGGCTCGATTTCTGATTGATCATGGCACGAAGATATCGTCATGATTGACAAGTTGACATCGAGTATGTGTACGAGCACGATGATGCCGCGTGAGAAGCACAACTAGAGGCGCGGTTCCAGCAAATAGAACAACATTTATCGAACGTGATTGCCTAGCCGACCAGATTGCTGCCCTAACTGTTGGGGGGAATCCACCTCGCTGTCGTCTTGTTATACCTCGGTTTCCGAAAGAGGAGGAGGTATCGGATGACGTTTCTATCACCAAACCTTTGGCGGGCAACTATCAGCCGAGGGAGAGGACAACAGAGGCTACCATTGAGTGGCCTTTTACTACAAATAATATTCCAGACCCAGTAGTGGATTGGAGTAAGCCACCAGTTTTTTACGAAGAACTGGTGGAGAAAATTACAGAAAATCAAGAAGAGTTGCAAGAAAAAGTGGTTTCTATGTTGGCGTTGTTAGAAAAAGATTTAGAAGAATCAATTGAATTTGATTCTTATAAAAAGCTTGAAGACGGTGCAATTGACAAGAGTTTTAATGAATTTATTGATCCGTTTAGGGAATTCATCGAAGACTCCATAAGCAAGAATATATGGATTGCTCACCTAGGCGGAATTTGGAAGGAAATCGTTCCCTTACTTTTTAAAGAATTTTCAAATAATTGATGTAATTTTATTTCCTTTTTAGTTTTAGGGTTGCGGCTAGTATAAATAATTGATGTAAGCGTTAGGGCAAGGGAGTTGATTAATGTATCACTTTTTCCTATAATTCTATTAATATGCGGGTTATTAGATTGTAGAAGAGTGTTTCTTATTCGTGGGGGTGATTTTGTTCTTGTTCACGTTAATTTCTAGCTGCGTCACTTCACTACTTTTTCGTCCTCTTCCGTGTTGAACTAGTAATCTAATAGAAGAAAAATAATTAATCAAGTTAAATACCCATAAGACGCACTCCATGACATCAAAAAATACAACGCAACCTTCGTTACCACTTGCAGTTGAGCTTTGAAGATTTTGACTAGTTTAATTAAACGAAATCAAAAAAGTGGAGAGCGAGAGAGAGAGAGAGAGAGAGAGAGAGAGAGAGAGAGAGAGAGAGAGAGAGAGAGAGAGTAACTAAAGAAATGAATGGAGACAGAGAGTAAAGAGAGAGAGGTACCTGTTCTTTTCTTTGTCGGACGCCGATTGTAGCCGAAAGTGTTGAGCTCTTGTCGATTCTAGGGTTTGCTTTGTTTGTTATATTTGTGTGAATTTCTAGTGTAAATAGTACTGTATTTCCGTATTTGTTTGAAACTCATCAGTGACCCTACCAGCTCTGGGTTAAGGAAACGACCACTTCTGCCTTTAGATTTTGGTCTTAGAAATGGGAGAAAATTTTGGTTCTAGGTAGGCAGAGGGACACATAGTGCCTAGCGTTAATCTCAGCTGTTCAAAACAATTTTAGACGGCTTGATTTTAACTTAAAGGGAGAAAGAGGAGAGAGAAATAGGGGAGAGGAGAGAGAGAGAGAGAGTGTGTGTGTGTGCGGCTTGCTTTAGCCCTAAAGGCAAGACTGGCGTGACTAGCCAAGCCATACTAAGCCTCATCGTTTGGCCTGTTGGTCCATAGCCTGCCCGAGGCCAGCTGGGCTTTTGCCCGGCTCAAGCCCGCCAAGTGGGCGGGCTAGCCCAGTGCAAATTTTTCATGGGTTGGGCTTGGGCCCAAGAGTTTTAGCGCCGACCCGCCTGCCCGAGATACCAGCCCGCCCAGTAGCTTGGTACACTGATACACCCATTCATGTATAGGTGCCAACCTAGTTGGGATGTACTCCCTCCGTCCCAATTTTATAGTCCCTATTGGGGATTCCAACTTAGTTTTGAAGTGGGACAATATTTATGGGACGACAAAAAGTGTCAACTGTAACTATAAAATTGGGACGGAGGGAGTACATATTTTGTAGTGACACCTCCCTCTTTGTGTAACAATATATGTGTATCTAATTTGAATGGTTAAAATATTATTTCTCTTCATGTTTCAATTAGTAAAGTATTCTAGGAAAAAAATAGATAGTCTCCACTCCTACTTTAAAACAAAAAACAAGTGATGAAAAAAAATTGAAACAAAGAAGGAAAAAGAAAGAAATCAAAAAGTTAGTTGTCTTGCCAGAACAAACGTGAATAAAACTTTGTTAAAACTTGTTAGAATAAAACGTGAATAAACTTGTTAGAACTAACATGAATAACATGAATAAAACGTGGTTAGGCTCAGCCCGCCTGCCAGACTTTTAGCCCGCCCGAATTTTGGCCCGCACAAAATGGTTAGAAAGGTATAAAATTAGTCCAACCTGCCCGCCCGAAAGCTAGCCCGCGAGCCCACTCGATTGAGCTAAGCCCGTGGGCTAGGCCTAGGCTTCATTTTTTGTGATATAGCCTGGGTTGACCAGCCCTCCAAAAAAGAAAAGCCCGCTAAAGCCCAGCCCGCGGGCGAGCTTAGGTTGCAACTTCATAGGTTGGGTCGGGCCGGCCCGATGATGACTCTTAAACCATACCCAACCCAACCCATTGAGGAAGAATGGCGTTGAATTGGAAATTTTTTATAGAGAAAGGTGGGTTATTACTATGGTGGAAGAGGAGAGAGAAATGAGGGAGATTTGAAAAGCAATTAAAACATGTTTTGGAGCAGTCAATTTTGTGTCTTCTTTAAAATCATTACTAACTTTTATTACTACTATCAAGATTAATTAACATTCCACAATTTGCCGATAAAAAAAATTAACCTTTTCCACTATTATTAATTTTTTTGGGCTTCAATTCACTCCCTTGTCTACATTACACAAACCACACAAAGAGAGAGAGAGAGAGAGAGAGAGAGAGAGAGAGAGAGAGAGAGAGAGAGAGGGAAGGAGGGAGAGAGAGAGAGAGAGAATTGTTGGATAAACCAGCGACCAGAGGAGAGAGTAACAATGAGATCAATTTCTTCAAAGGTCAAAATAATAGCTCACACCAGGGACATTAGTTTTGAGAATGATTTGTTGAGGAAGAGATGAGTAACAATAAGATTGAGGAAGTGGGTTTTGGATTTTGGATTTTGGGAAGGAGTGAGGGAGAGAGTTAGCTTGGAAATTTTCAAAGAAGAATGGAGAAAATCTGGTTTTCAGAGATTTTGTGAATTTAAAAGATGGGACAAGAGAGAGACAAAGGATGAGTATTGGGGAAGAAACTGGAAAAGAATGGACGGGTTTCTAAATTTGACCTATTTCCAACCCATACATTCATCTAATGGGTTATGCATCTCGCAGATTCAGACATGTAATAATTACATAGAACAAGATATTATAAGTAAGATATCAAAAGCTAACAAGACATATAAAACGTTATACATGTGAAATACAAATATTAAACAGATATGTAGATACCCCCATCTGGACCCTTCAGATATCCTTAAGCATCCTCGATGATGAAATAGATAGAAATGTACCTCAGAAGCTTTGAATAATACTCTTTTTGCTCAAAATCTCTTCAAAATAAACCCTAGCATGCACCATCCTCTAGTACATTCAAAACTCTCTTTATTGATATATAATATGTCTCAATCTGTTTTGAAATGAGGGAGGTGCGAACATTTTACTAAAATGACTTATTTTTTCGACCTCTGAGGATAAAATGGTCATATAATTGGATGTACATATTATCTTGAGTTCAAACCACTTGGGTTAGAAAGTAGATTCAACCACTTTTCCAACACTTCAAACCACGCACAAAACGGAGTTCGGTAGAACCTGAAGGATCCCCGCGAAATTTGGTACGTTGTGCAGTCCCTTTGAGTGCTCAAAGCACCCCTTTGAGCGTCCAAAGTCCCTTTGAGCGCTCAAAGCATCCCCGTTGAGTGCTCAAAGTCTATTTGAATGTTTTGAGCACTCAAAGTCCTCATTTGAGCGCTCAAAGTGCCTATACACTCAAATATGACATGAAACACACATGAGTGACATGCAACCCCACCAAATTCAATCAACAGATGTTAACCCAATAGACTTCCTAAGGTACTTGAAGCTAATGGAATCCAAGGGTTTAATGAAGATTAACGCAAAGAGCTTAAAAGTGGAAAAAAAACACAAGAGTGACGACACCACCTTTTACAAGGTCATGAACGAAGTGATCATCTACACATCCACCCCAATCAATATCCGAAGAAGCGGCCAAGTCTTTTTTCGTACCTTGAGAAAACCACAACCCAAAGGGTACACTACCTATCACACGAACAATAACCTTCGTAATGGAGGTCAAATGAGACTCCTTAGGGTCCGAATGATTTCTAGCTTGAACGAGAGACATTTTTGGCCCAAAGAGATTGGCATGTCTCTCATGAGTAAATCCAAAACCAATGTCATCAACATAAGTAAGAGTAATCACAAGATCATTCTCAATCTTTCTTACAAATAAGGTTAGGTCTACTCCCCTTTGGACAAAGCCGGTATACAAAAAGACAATTGGTAAAACATTCATACCAAGCCAGAGGGGTTTGTTTAAGACCATAGAGATCCTTTTGAAGATGAGACATATGAGAGGGACTGGAAGGATTCACAAAGCCCTTACCATTAGCAAGCTTAGACACGCCTCTGACCACCCAATACTTACTAATCTCCTCTTTGGCCTTAGACTTATTGCTCTCAACATTAGAAGAAAAAGAGGCAAACAAAGATTTAGGAGAAACACGAGAATCAACGGTGGCCACCAACAAGGAGACACTAGAATTACTCACACATGTCGCATGGGCACCACTTTCATGAACCTCATCTTTACTATTATCTCCACAAGTGACCTTAAGACCTTTTTTAGTATTTATCTTGACACCACTCAAGGGATTGGAAGATTTACCTAGGTCACTAGTTTTTCAACAAGTTACAAACCTCTTATACTTCTTAATAAAGCAAGATAAGCTCCTCATCATTTACCTTCTCATCATTGTCACTAACGTCAAAGAAAGGAAGACGAGATCTCGAGACACCCTCCATAGGACAAACTCAAACCAAAGTGCGATTAAGGATCAACTCGGGTAATTAAACCAACAAAGAGCAACCCGCTCTGATACCAATTGAGTTATGTGATAGCACTACAAGTTCTAGAGGGGGGTGAATAGGATGACCAAATTAAAATTATCTACCCCAGTTTTAATCGAATTAATCATTTTCCAGTCTTAATCAAGCAATTCAACAATTGAGGCAAATGACTAATAATCGAAAGACACCAATGTAAGTATATACGTGGAAACAACTTAGGGTCTAAACACCCTAAGCATAAAACCACGGCCTAATCTACTAAATGCTATAAATCAAAAAGTTAAATCAAGAGTTACAGGATTAGGAATTACCAACTTGCCCCAAGCTACACCTAACTCCACTCCTTGATTTAGCTCCCCGAGCCCTTTCTTAATTCCATAGCCTCCACAAGTTCAACTCCTCTCCATCTCCGTATCAAAGACAACTTCGGATCATTCGGCCTTGTAGATTTAAAGGCAACCAACTATGATGTATGAAAGATATGATTTTTATGAAGGTTTTGAAAAAACAAATCAATCTAGAGTTAATCCACGGAGTTTTAGAAGATTGTGGAAGGAAATCAATGAGAGAGCTCCCCGGACTAAGCAAAAGTGTGGTACGTGTGCCCTTAGGGCGCGCACACAAGAGCATTTCACGCTATGGACGCCCTTAGAGGGTGCTCTTCAAAAAATTGATATGTTAGCACAGTAGGCCACAGTTTGTCTGTATTGGCAAGTCTCACGACAAAACACACATTTAAGTGTATCCTTATTATCGAGTTTTACTTTTTATTTTTATTATTTTTAGATGCGTCTGTTTAGGATTGTGGAAGGATATCAATGTGTAATTGTGTCTATGTTTTGATGTAAGACAAGGGTGTCGAGTTTTAGAGCCATATATAGTGTTTTTAGCAAATTGCTTGAGCAAAAACATCCAGCAACTTATCTACCAGAGAAGTGCTCGAGCAACTCGAAATGTGCTCGAGCAAGAGAGTCTGCAGCTTATAAAAACATCAGCTAGGGTTTAAAAAAAGAGACGTCTTTTTACAGCCACCATATGGACGTGAGAATTAAGAGAAGAGAGAGGGGTTGTTCCTTTGAGTCTTGGAGTACAACTAAGCATCGTTGATCAACGCAATCAACTCCAAGAAGTTTTCTGCAATCTTTATTCAATCTTTTGAACACTCTTCCAGTGGATTTCTGGAAGTAACTCGGGGGGCTTGAGTGAGTCAAGGCGAGCTGCAATCAAACACTTGGTGCGATGAACGTGGATTCGGCAATCGGGTATTGGGTCAATTGAGAGGATTTTCAATTGTAAGTATAGGTCGATTGTAATCGCACAATGTTATTTTTAGTGTTTTGATTCTTTCCCGTGGTTTTTACCCTATTCGGGGTTTTCCGTGTATATCGCGTGTTCATCGTTTATTTTTTAATTCCCATTATTGCTTGATTATTCGATTGCTAGCAAAATATGATTTTTCATGATCAAAACTCAAGAACATGAAGAACGCGCATTGAAGAGCGCATAACGCCCTACGAGCGCCCTTGCAAGGGCACAACACGCTTAGAGTGCCCTTCGAGTGCACTGGCAATCTGATTCACTAAATGCCTTAGAAAAATTTCTATTTTCATCCCAAGACAAATTAAACACACTACATGACTTAGAAAAATATTTTTCCACAAAATCCAAATGCAAAAATCAGAATTTAAGTACCATGAACTACGGGATGCATGGAATGCAAATACAATGCTTATACCTCTTGAGCGATTGAGCAAACTTCATGGCAACGATTTTCTCGATAAATCTTGATCAAGGTAGTAGAGTATCTAGATATTATAAAATCAAACCACCTCCCAAACCCCAAAAACAAAGTTCAGACTCCAATGGTTTTATCGACACCCCCGGGAATTGCCAATAGCCCGTTACGTAATATATCAGTTGGTACGTAACAGTTTTTGGGTTATTCGATACTGTTACACTCTGGCATACTGGTGAAAGTGAAAATCGCATGCGTATCTACCAGTTCCCATTACTTATCGGTCCATATCCGATTCACGGACTGGTTCACAGTCATTACGACCAATACTCGACCGTTACGGGTGAGTTAAGTAACTTAAAACTATTTTTCGCCAAAAAAATGATTTTTTAAATTCATGACCGCTACAGACGATTCCCGTTTCGTAACGTTCAATACTACCGAAACAGTTACCGTTACGCATTGCGAAACCGTTATATAAAACCTTAGGAGATATTCTAAAAACACCTCGTGGAAACTTTATATCCAACTCAAAACCAATTGACAATGAGTGGAGAGGCCTAACATTATATTAAGTGATCAACCATTCCTTCCCCAAGCAATGTGGACAATATTTCTTAACATCCCCCCTCATGTGCAACCCCATTTGAGGTCTGTCACGTGTGGCCACTTTTTGGGTCCTATCATCGTGCAACCTTTTTGTTGGTCTGTCATCGTGGGGTGTGGATTGTGATTTTTTTTTTAATGTGGGTGGAATAGTCCCCACTTTGATACCATGTGGAGATTTTATATCCATCTCAAAACCAATGGGCAATGAGTGGAGATGTCCCAACATATATTAAATGATCACTCATTCCATTCCTGAGCAATGTGAGACAATATTTCTTAACATCCCCTTTCACATGCAGCCGCATTTGTGGTCTGTCACCTGTAGCCTCTTTTTGGGTCTATCATCGTGTAACCGTTTTGCTGGTCTGTCATTGTGGGGCGTAAATTATGATTTTTTTTTAATGTGGAGTGGAATGGGTCCCGTTCTGATACCATGTGGAAACTTTATATCCATCTCAAAACCAATTGGCAATGAGTGGAGTGGGCCCAACATATATTAAGTGATCACTCATTCCACTCCTAAGCAATGTATGTGGGACTCTAGTTCCTTAACATCCCCTTCACGTGCAGCCACATTTGAGGTCTATCACGTGTGGCTACTTTTTGGGTCCTATCATCATGCAGCCTTTTTGTTGGTCTATCATCGTGGGTTGTGGATTGTGATTTTTTTTTATTTTAAATATGGAGCGGAATGGGCGCTGCTTAGATACCATGTGGAAAGTTTATACCCAACTCAAAACTAATTGACAATTAGTGAAGAGGCCTAACATTATATTAAGTGATCACCTATTCATTCCCCAAGCAATGTGGGACAATTTTCTTAACACACCTATTGTTTTTATTAAATGTAAATTCCAAAAGTAAAACTTTTTTTTTTGCTCCATTTTTTGTGGTATTTAGAGAACATGAGTGAGAGAAAATGTTGGCAATGGGAATTTTTGAGTTTATTAAATAGGAGAAATTAAGCACCATCGTGTTAAACATAGCTGGTACTGCTGGTGGTGGAGAAAGGAGACCGTCGTCTGAATGGATGGCTAATAGGCTTCTTAACCCAACCCAACCGACATACTTCAGTACATAGTTAGGAGTACTTAGTCTTACTTTGTAACTTCAAGTGGACTTGATCCAATAAGACAAAGCCAATCCACGCCAATATTAAAACCAGCAATTCTACTGAATGGACCGGGATTGAGATCAATATATACAACTTAGAAAGTGGGTGCAGCCACAGACTGGTCGGAGATACGGGTGCACACCGGCCCACTAATCTGTCCAGCATAGCTCAGTTTTTAAGGGGTGGAAACTGTATTTTGGCCCATAAAGTAGGTTGAGTTTTTAAGCCTGACTATGACTAATTACTGAGATGGAGTTGAGAATATTTCTCAAAATCAACTCCGGTAGAAAAACTTAAACACGGATGTGAATTACATATTCATATTCTACCCAAAATATTTAGATAAAAGTTATACTTTTACCCTATTCCGATTCCTCTCGTCGAGACGAATATAATTTTTTTAATAAAGACCAAACTACAAAAATTTTAACTTTGTTACTCTGGAACGGGCTCTTCGTCAGTTGATCTAAATTTTGATGATTGCCAATCGAATAGTTTGATCTCATCTAGAACTTGATCCAATACATGTATTCCAATAACTTTCGTGTATGATACTAGATTTTTTTTTTTTCAACATAAGCTGGGACCCACGAGAAAACAACCTCTAATAATTGTACTATAAAGCGGTTCGTCATTTATTTACATTTATAAGTTCTCTCAAATGTACACCCACCTAAGCTTTCTATTATTTTCAAGTCCTGTTTTGAGGTTTGACGGCATGGCTAAGCTATTCTCTTGTTTTGTTTTTCTAGTTTTCTGGTGTTGCATCTTGCATGACCACTGGTAGTAGGTATATCTGTTTCTTTGGGTCTGTTGTGTTTCCTTGTTTGGATTGGTTGAATTCTTGTTTGGCCTTTCAATGAAAAGTACCTTTCACCGAAAATAAAAAGGGACATTTACCATCAGGTCACCCTTGGATCCCATAATTACCATCAGGTCAAGCCCAACACAGAAAAATTCTCATCAACTCCCCAACCCGTATAAAAATGCCTAAATCATAGGGTACCCTATGAAAGTGCCTAAACCACTAAACCCTATAATGGGAAAGTGCACCCTAAACCTAAACTCTAAGGTACCCTTATGACTAGGGTATCCTACGACTAGAGTACCCTATGAAAGTGCTTAAAATCCTAAGGTACCCTACAACTAGGGTACCCTATGAAAGTGCCTAAAATCCTAGGGTATCCTACGACTAGGGTACCCCATGAAAGTACCTAAAATCCTAGGGTACTCTATGAAAGTGCCTAAACCACTAAAACCCTATAATAGGAAAATGCACCCTAAACCTAAACTCTAGGGTACCCCTAGTCATAGGGGTACCCTACGACTAGGGTACCCTATGAAAGTGCCTAAAATCCTAGGGTACTCTATGAAAGTGCATAAACCACTAAAACTCTATAATAGGAAAATGCACCCTAAACCTAAACTCTAAAAAAGAGTGACTTACCTTCGTGGTAATTAAAAAAAATGACTTACCTTATTGGTAATTAGACATTTCTTTTCTAGACCTAGAGGTAATAATCTCAAATAAAAAACTTGCTTTTGTCCTCACCAATCAAAATAAGAGACAGAGATATGACCTTGATGACTGTGGCGGTGACTGTGTCGTGTGTGGGGTAGGGACAATGGCGGAGCCAGAAATTCTATCAGAGGGGGCACTTTATCACAATAAAAAAAATTATAGTAAAATATAGGGAATAAATAAGCACCAAGAACAAAAGTTCAAACATTATCCATTAGGCACAAAAGTTTATAGCATAATATTTTAAAACGCTTCTAAATATAAGCAAAAAAAAAAGAAAGTTTGTTGGTAATTTTATTTACAATTGACCACGACAAGTTTTCATTTTTCAAAAGTTCTGCATAATTGTTTCGTTACTAATCCCACAAAAATATTTTGCTTCAAGTATATTGTCAATACTGGCTCAAAAACTCTAGATAAGCTCATTTTTTAATAAATTGTAGAATTATGATAGCTCACTTAACTATTTGATTCTTAATCTTTGTGAGACCGAGATCAATATAAGCAAGCCACGGAGGCTCAAACCCAGGTTGTTCGGAATGTAAGGCAAGGGCTTTTGCCACTAGAGACAACATAACACTTGTTATGAAAAGAGATAATTATATTATATCTAGTAAACTTAAAACGAGTTGTAAAAAAAAAAGAGAAGAAGAAGCAGCAGGCGATAAAAATCCAGTGGAGGCACGTGCCCCCCTGGTCCTAAGGTGGCTCCACCCTTGCCGTAGGGATGTAAACCGTTTGGCTTGGCCAGTTTTTAAGATATTATTCCGCTAAACCGGTTATATCGCTTTGGTAGTTCAAAAATCGAAACCAACTAACATGAGAATGTTTTACCTCCACCTCAATCAGCCAGTGTGTCAATTTACATATATTTACGCAAATACTAGATGGTACGAGATAGGTTCTCAAATCCACGAGATAAATAGAGAAAATTCTCAAAGTTTATTTATTAATTGGAAGATATTTAGTAATAGAGATTACAAGCCTTATTTATACTAGTAGTAAGCCTAGCTAATAAGGTAATGTTTGGCTACCAAGATTATAACTTGGAGTAGGGACCAAACAAAACATAATAAAGAAATAAAAATAAGGAAATAAAACTTTACAAAATTAGAAAATATAAAACTATAATCGTGCTAAACAGACAACACTAAATAAGATTTGCTACTAATATTATTCCTTAAAAGTTGCCAAAATAAGTGGTAGAAAATTAAAATATCTTAAATTAATCTTTTACTAAAATAACGTTTCCATGCATTAAAATTCTTGATATCTTGTCCTGCATCAACATTAATTTGATGGTTTTCTTGACATTCCTAATGAGGTTGGTAGGGTTTGAAACCACAATGAAATGAACCAACTAAAGGATATAAAACAAACAAACGAGCCACAACGTATAGAGTTAAAATTATGGCAAGGGAATATGGAGTATTTGGGAGCATTGTTGTTAAAATCCTACGATACAGGATATATATTTTACTATTTAAATTTGTATCGTCTCTTTACGAAAATGATACGTATTCCATCCCCTATCTTTTTTGTATACTCCCGTATCCTTCTTCTTCTTCTTTTTTTTTTTTTAAAATCCCAATTCAGTACGTATCCTATGATTACTTCATGAAAGGAATTCAAGTATTATTGTAAGAAGTGGAACCTCAAAAATGCATTAAACTAAGTCGTTTGAGCGACATTCAAACTATTTGAAAGATATCTAACCTCAATGTAAGGCTTGAATAGAAGATACTTCGATCGTGTTTTGGGAGAATATTAATTAAGGATTTTATTTTTTGTCTTTGACTAATTAAGGTAGCAGAAAACCCAATATGATAAATCCCAGTTGAGTGACTTGAAATTTTGCAACTTAAAAACTTAGTTTGTCGGTGTCATTATCTATAAATACTTGTTAATTGTATATTAATAATGTTTAACGTATCTTATGTATGCGATACATATCCCGATACGATTTATAAAACAAGAAAAACGATATACAATGCGTATCCCGATTTCAAAACCTTGTTTGGGAGCGAGTTATTTATTTTAGATTCAAGATTGCGGATTGTAGATTATAATTTTTTTTTGGATTATACTAAGAATTTGCAAAAAGTGTTTGGATAATATGTGCGAAATATAATTTGCGAAAAGCCTCTGTGAGTTAAAAGTATATAATCAGAACCAAAAACTTCTACAGCGATGATTTCTACATTTTGCTTTCTCTATATGCATTATCAGGTTAACAGTTAACTATCAAACACCCAAAAGCTTAAATAGCACAATCCTTATTCCAATAATTAGGTTGCCAAACAGACCCCATATGTCACATCCTGAATTCCAGACAAGGTGCACGCAAGTCTACTGGATATGGCTGGAGCAGTTGGATGGAATTCTTCGACTGTAAGAATCAAATTGAACTTCGAGGGAATCCTTCAAGACTACTCCCTCCGTCCCAATTTTATAGTCCCTCGTTCCATCCTAATCGGATAAAAAATTGATTATATCTTTCAATCGGTAGTATCTTTTATATGCAATATGTATCTTGTTTGATAGTTCTTAATTTAATCTAATAAACAAAATTTTAAAAATCACCTAAAATATTGTAGATAATATGATATAACACTTTGAACAGTGGCACGAACTCCCAAAAGAGACTATAAAATTGGGATGGAGGGAGTACTTCCAAAGGCTACCTTTTTATTTTTAATTTTTTTAATTAAGTAACTAAAAGCAAGGTGTCAAGTGAAGGGAGGTTTGGCCTAAAAGTGGATTATGGTTTTTTCGTTTTTTCGTTTCGTTTTTATTCAATTTTTTTTTTGCATTTGTTAGTTTCGCGTCTAGATTTTGTGGTTTTTGGATTCCTCTCGACGAGACGAATCAAGCAAGTATAAAATTATGGTCAAAACTCAATTTTTTTTAATAAAGCCGAAATACTTGGATTATTGGCAAATAATCCACGTATTTCGGCTTTATTAAAAAAAACATGGGCCTCTACTAATTTTAGAATTTTCCATTTTAAAATACCAATCTCAAAATCTATTAGTGGAAGATCCAATTAAAGTCGAAGTAAAGCATCAAATAGACTGACGCCATAAAAACTGATAACACATGTAAAAAAGAATCTGAAAACAAACTTGTAAGTTTTTGGTAGATCTGGCTTGTAGCATAAGCAGAAGAAGCTGTGGTTTTGGGCTCCCAAACAATTGTTACAAACAGGGGCCCAAAATATTTAAAGCCCTTATATATATATATTAAATCCATTTATTTTTTGTTTAAGCTTACTACAAATGAGAATAGGCCCATATCCAAACTTTAGAGTACTTTTCCAGCTAAAAATCCAAAAAGATTAATGTTCAAATGACAGCTTTTGAAGTACTGTAATAGTTCGTTTTCTAAAAACTATTGGGTAAATTTTGTAATGGTAAATTTTTTGTATAATGGTTTTTTATTTATTTATAAAGACTCTGTATTAATCAACTTTAGTATGCAAAAATACAGAAACACCCTTTAAAAAATTGTTTCGAGCTTTAAAAAATTTTGAGCTGGCACTGGTTTCTGACCATGACCACGACACTAAAACATTAAAAATGTCCAAAAGGCATTTTTAACACTTCAATATTCTCATGCTTTTCTCATAAGTCACAAGTCATGAGAAAACAAGCAACGAATCTTCATCTGCCACCCATGCCATCAGTATGTCTGGGTATATGTGGAAACTTTGCTTAAACCAAGAAGATTTATATTCTCCAATCTTCAGATTTCTTTGTTATGTGTTTTAAGTAGACACAATTTGTAGACAGGTTTTGCTAACGTGTGCTCAATAATACACATTAAACACACAAATAAACAAAACAAACACACTATTTAATATACCTTTTACATTTTTTCATACACTTTCACATATTCATATACATTTTTCACATATTTCAATACACTTTTTAAACTTTAACGTGTGCCTATTGGACACATTTTCCTTTGTAGACAATAATAATGTGTCAGAGGTGAATCTTTTATTATGTCGAATAAAATAATTATCATTAAAGATGGCGAATCTCACTGCAATGTGTACTTTATCCATTGTCAGGAATTAAAGATCATATTGTCCGCTCTACTTGGAAGGGAAAAATTCTATAACCACACGTTCACATTTATTTGTTCAGAAATGCTACACGGAAGGAAAACATTTGCAAGGAATCACGCAGGAAGGTCCTGCGGGGCCCAGTACGGATCCCGAATAACTAATCTGAGCCGCTCAAGAATTTTAGAAACACATTTCGAGTGGGTCCACTAAAAAATAGCTTCATCCAATATGTTTAGATGCTTGATCCAAACTTTCATTTTTTTCTTTTTTCATTCGAGCCATTCAAAAATGAAAGTTTGGATCAAGCATCCGCACATATCGAATGGAGCTGGTTTCTCGCAAGGCCACTCAAAATGTGTTTTAAAATTTTTGAGCGGCTCAAATTAGCCGTTTAGGATCCGTATTGGGCCCCATAGGGCTTTCCTTGCGTGATTCCTTGCAAATCTTCCTTGCACATATCATTTTTGCTTCTTTGTTATTTGTGGGTTCCACACACGTTAGAGTACAGTGCGTGTGGGACCCAATGTGACTGTGAGTATGTCTGTAAAAATATTTGAATCCAAAAAATTGGTTTTTTTGTATTTTTCGTTTTGTCCTTATTCAGAAAAAAAATTACATTTGTTAGTTTTCGGTTGATTTTTTGTGGTTTCTTAGCTTGTCTCGACGAGAGGAATCTAAAAAGTATAAAATTGTTAGCCAAACTTAAAGTTTTGTAAATAAAGACGAAAAATTATTCAAAAAACCGGTTTTTTGAATAAAGTACAAATGCAATTTTTTTTTTTGAATAAAGACAAAACGAAAAAAACCAAAAAACCAATTTTTTGGATTAAGCCAAAGGAGGCCTAAGTAAATGTGTGGTGGCTGTAGAAAGATGGGAGCGGGGGCTCTGGAGTGATTATAGAGTGTAGTGACTAGTGAGTGAATCTCAGCCATTAAACGTGTTTTGAATGGTCTGAATTTTAAATAAATTGTTCATAGTGAGTGACTCTCGGCCATTATAAGTGTTTTGAATGGTCTGAATTTTAAATAAACTGCTCGCGCGAACAGTTTATTTATGATCCGGACCATCCAAAACATAAATGAACGATCGAGATTCTTTTTTTTTTTGAAACAGGAATAAGAATATATAGACTCGACAAAGGGTACATAGAGGAAAAAGAGCCAAAACCGGCCAATAGCACGGAGAAGGCATAGCCATCAAATCCAGTGAAAAATTGAATGATGGACAGAAAGAAAAAACGGTGCAGAAACATATAATCAAAGGCCTAGAACAACATAATAGGAATTGAGCAAGGCCCCAAATTGAAACAAGATACAACTGGCAGCTTCATGAGCCAAACTCCTTGAGAAATCTCCAAAGAACGGCCGAGATTCTTACTACACACTTGTAGTTAGTTGCTCACTATAGGTCCCAGTTCCTAGAAAGATTAAGTTAACTGATCATAGATTGTTTAAACATAAAGTAGTAATCTTTAAATCTATTTTAACAAATAGTCTGACCACAACCCGTTGTCCTCACCAGCTTGAACACCCAGGGAACTTTACCTTCATAATTTTTATTTACGTTCAACTCAAGCCATCCATAATTTATCTTCCTCCTAGCTTGATCTAATAAATAGATAGGGTAAAAAAAAATTGTATGAACAACTATTATAAACAAATAATAATCTGAATAGATATGGACCAAACAATGGGTCTGCCACAATTCATCAAGAAATTAACTTTATTTTCTTTTGAACAATATTTCAATTTGTTGTTGTTTTCCGATTTTTTTTTTCTTGTCATTTGTCATTCCTAATTCCTAATCTATTACAGGGGAAGGAGGGAATGAAACTCGATCCCAAGATGCAGTGTGGGGAGCTCTACCGCATGAGCTAGCCACCACTTTAAATAGAATATTTATCCAAAACCTACATCATCTACAAAATGTGTTGATAAACATGTTGAAAAAAAAATATTTGCCGATAAAAAAAGACTTGTAAGACTTTTATGAATATCATAATAAGTTTTTTTTTGTAACCTCCATAGTTACTAGCTTATATTCAAAATTGAAGTCCCCACATCGTGCTAGGGCGTTGATTTGGACAATACCGCAACATTATACACAATCACTCGAAATGAAATAAAAGTTTATCCATTTAAAAACACTACTTTGGTACACCACTACTACAACCAAACACACCTTAATTAGACCACACACATACTTGATTGAAGAAAAGCTAGAGCAGAAAACAAAGGGGGAAAAAAAAAAAAAAACTGATTCTACAACAGTCTACAACATACCATACTGAGTTCGTATACCACACCAGACCCCTAGTATATCCTCCCTCCGTCCAAATTTGTTTATCCAATTTCGGGAACACAACGATGCACCTAGAAATATTCGACTTTTGAAGATTTGCCCTTCAAATTTTTTTTTTTAAAAGGTTCTTTATTTCAGAAAACCACCACGGCTAATAAGGAAACTTCATTCATTCAAAAAGTTGGACAAACAATTTTGGACATGCAAAAGTCTGAAACGGGACAAACAAATTGGACGGAGAGGGAGTAAAGTGAAAAACAATTCGAAGACGAAAAAATGATACTACTAGTACGAAATTAAGGGTATGCACCATTAGTTGTTGTTTGTAGATCAGACCAAGTAAGCGTGGGGTTCCAGTAAGCCATTTCAGCTGCAGCAGAAACTGGAGCTGACTCCAAAACAGCAGTTGAAGAAGAAGATGAAGCGGTGGAAAAGAGTGGTGCTGGTTGATGTTCATGAGGATAATAGTTGGCTGTTGCTCTGAGCCTTTGATAGAAGTCATGAATCCCACTGTTTTGAACTTCACCTAGTACCACCCCGATTTGATGTTGTTGATGATTCTGGTGCGGTTGTTGGGCTTGGTTTTGATTGTTTCTCCAGTAAGAGCTGCATATACAGACCAACACAAAGGAGTCGGGCTATGAATTATTGTTTGATTCCAGTCAAAAATTTTCGATCAATCATTCTTCTCGAAAAAAAATTTAGTACAATTTTTTTCGCTAAAAATGGGGAAAAAAAATTTTGTTGGGCAAAAAAAGGGATTTTTTTTTAAAGATGACTTTTTCACATCTTTTTATTTCTCTTATTATCTGAATTATTTTCAACTTCAGTCCATAGTTTATACTTTTTTAATTTTGGTTGTCTTGTTCGATGATACTACTAGTGATACTAACTATAGCAATTAATTTAGTCCTCTGACAAAAAATTGTTGGTTTTTTTTTTATTTTTCACAACTTTTTATGTGATGTATTGTGAGAGAATGACCTGTCTTGATTTTCGAAATAAACTGATTTTTTATTACTGAAATGGGGTCTAATTTGATACATTGCCAGGATTAGCAACTATATTTTTTCAAAACAACAAAATATAGTGGTTTCTTTACTTCAACTTGGAATGAAAAGATCAGATGAGGCCACACTATTCTATTTCAAGTTTCGCTTGTTAATTACCTAGAGATTTATTTTATTGCAGTCTTAAAATCGTTTTTCCTAGGAAATGTTCTCCCAAAAACACATAAAGCCACTCCATCTATACTTTTGTTGGTTCCTATGCCTTTTTTGGGTTCTATGGTGGTTTTATGACGTTATTCCTCTGACCCTTTTAATTGTTGTAAATTTCAACGATTAATGAATTCTTTCCGCATAAAATAGTTACTGTTGATCAATTCCGAAGCATGTTTTTAGGATTATTTTTTGAAAACAAATCGTTTTTTAGAAGACATAAATAAAAAAGTAGTACTATATTTCAAACACTGTTTTCGTTCAAATTGTTAGGTTGACGATTCACCAAACTTGTTTTTAGAAATTTCTCTTTTCAAGAAACTCGTTTCTTAAAATAAAATAAAAAAAAAATTGAAAATGATTTTCTCAGCAAGAAAAACTCGTTCAAAATGATAAGGGCTCTTGTCTTTAAACCTTAAATTTTGAGGAATATGATACAAAAAGTTCTACCTTAAAGCTTCTGTTGCACCCATGGAGTCGGAGCCAGATGTCAGGTGGGACCCAAACAAATTCGATAGTTGGCTAGGGTTAGGGTTAGGGTTTGGGTTCTGGGTTGCTCTCAGTAACGCCAGCAGATGAGAGTTCTGAGCCGAAGAAGCCCATAAAACCGGGTTCAAAGGAATCTGATGATCTTGCTCAAACCCACCACCAAAGCCCGGTTTTCCCATCTGATCAGCCGACACCGTCTTGATGAACCTTCCGCCGCTGCTCGACTTCCCGTTAACCGAAGACGCTATGCTGACAATACTCTTGTTTTTCCTGCAACCGCCGCCTATCGGGACGTTACGCAGGGCCCCGCCTTTGGTCCAGTACCGGCGGCACGTCTTGCAGAAGTGCCGTGGCTGAGTGAGGTTGTAGTTGTTGTAGTAACAGAACTTGGTGTTCGACGAATCGCAGCGGGGGCACCGGAGGTTCTGGTTGTCCCCCGCTGGAGATGAGGTGGCGGGGGTCGTTGCGGTGGCGGTGGAAGAGGAAGGAGAAGGAGAAGGCGAAGGAGAAGGAGAAGGAGAGGGAGAGGGTTCAAAAGGGTTGGAAAGAGAGGGTTTTCTCTCCCCTCCAATTAGTGAAGCACCTCCCAAAAGCTCTTGAAACATTTTGCTTTTCTTTGTTTTGGTTGTTTGTAGATCCTACTCATACAACAATCCAAAAACACGAGAGAATAATAAAGGAAAGGGGTTTTGGTCTTATTTTTAGGATGGGGAAAAGGTAAGGAAAGTAGGGTTTTTTTTTATGAGTATGTGGCTTTGGTTGAGTCTTGTGATGAGAGTGATGGGTTGTTGGGTTGGTCTTTGGAGGTGTAAAAGAATAGAGGCCAGAGGACTGTGCGGGGTAAACAAGCTTTAATATAGGACTGAAAGGAGTGAGAAACACCACTTTGTTTTTTGGAAAATTCTAAAATCAACCCACTGGACTGATTTTAAAGCTTAAAAAGTGTATGAGAATGTATGAAAAGTGTATAAAAATGTGTGAAAGTGTATGAGAAAGTAAAAAAAGTACATTGGAGTATGTGCTTTTTTTTTTTGTCTTATTATCGGCTCAGTGGGCTAACAATAGAAAAACCATTGTTTTTTAGCTTTTAAAATTAATGTTCAAGTTGTTTCAAATTTGGTTGGTGGTGGTTCTTTTGGACCTTTCTGCTTTCCCAATCTACCCTTCTGATCATATACGACTTGCTTTTCAATCTCACCAAAAGGTAGATAATGGGACATTACTACCCTCATGATTCAGATGGTATCAAGGAATATTAAACTAATAGATTGTTGAGCATTATTGAATTTTATTTGGGTCTGTTGAGTATTATTGAGCACCAACTCAGCTAATAGGCAAAAGGGTGAGAACTTCACTATTTACGTTCTTTCACACCAGCATTACAAACTTGTGAAAAAAAAAATACTTAGTTGCCTTACAGGTAATACTCTAATTATTGGCTAATTGGAGTACGTTGGAAGTTGGAACACAAAAAATTGTTCTATATTGTAGAAGACCATGGAGTTGCACACAAACTTAAAGTTCCATGGAGACACATAATTTCATTTGATAATATAGTGGACAGAATTATATTGTTTCAACTTATTCTATTTCAGTAAGGTCTGTGTCGAAAGAAGGTTTGAACTCTATTTCGTATTCTTATAAGAAAGCAAGCTCGCTTGAATACGAAAGCTTGTTTGTTTCTTAATCTCATAAGAAATAGAATATTGAAAGATCGTAGCCTAGTTCGAATGAATGAGGGTCCTTAAGGGCCTAAAGGATCAATAGTCTTATCAGACTCATTCGTCAGGCAAGACTGAACCAACAATTCAAACTGGAACATATATGGCCAAATCAGAGCACATGGTCGAACCGACCAACTTGACTGAACTGGACTATGGTCCAAGTTCCATGTTTCGGACGCTCTTAGACTCTGTGTCGGCCAGTATGACACGTGTTATACTCAGAAGGCGCGCAACTTAGGGCATGTGCGTATAACCGTCCTTATCCTATTCGTCAAGTGTGCTGTTAGCCGAGCGGTTACCGCGCGTGCTAGGCGTGAATGTACTTGGATAGGAAGTTAGAAGGACTCTATAAAAGGTACAAGATAAACCCTAATTAAAGGATGTTCCGCTCTTCACTATGCTAATACTCTTTCTGTACTTTCTCCACCATAGCCCCTCACTTAACCGTTGGAGTACCTTTCTGGTCAAACTCCTCCGGCTAGTTAGCCGCTGATGGCGTTGCTACCTGCGCAGGCTAGGCGAAAGCCTTAGGCGAGATCAGTTCCAGACCAGAGGCTAGGGGAAGCTCTCAGGCAAAGGCTAGGTGGAGCCCTTAGGCGAAGGTTTCAGGCGAGCTTTATTTATTTTGGACCAGATGTCAGGCAAAATTTCATTCTCAAGATCAATCCCACAGATACCATCACGGGTTTGGTTGGCCCCTGGCCAACTTTTCTTTTGGGCCATATTCTACTTGTGTCCTTTTAATCTTTGTAATCATTTTCAAAGATTAATAAGTTCTCTTTTTTCTATTCAAAAAGCTTGTGCGTTTAAATCGATCTGCCTATTTCAGAAATATATTATTTTGGAGTAAAATGTTTGCATGCTTCATAACTTTAGAGTCATAAAATTATCTGAATTATGCGTAATTTAAGTAGAACACCCACTAATAAAAAGATTATCATAATTTATCCTTGCTTTAACTTGTAAAACTTGATACTCTCTCTGTCCCATTTTGTTTTTTATTTACGGGAAACTCAACTTTTTAAGAAAATATATAATTAATGCATGTCTCCTAATTAAATTTGATTAGATTTTCAACATTATCCATCATTCATTAATATTAAAACTACTTTTAGCCATTTACGACAGGTAGTTTGTGGAAATGGACTCACTTATTTGTTCACTTTCTAAAGAATGCAAGTATTTTGGTATATCTTAAAATGAAAATGTAAACAAAACAAAATGAGATGAAGGGAGTATTAATATCCATACAGCACGTGGCATGAACCATTAGTTTGTAATAAAGAAACATAAAGATAGATATATAGAGTTACTATATCAAAAGAGCAAGGAGTAGGTGTTTTAGTGGGATTAAGTAGGGTCTTAAAACTTTAGTGCTTGATTAATTAGTAGATTACATTACCAAAGATACCTAATTAGTACTACTAATATAAATTCCTTTATTTAGCTAAAGTGGGGAGAAGAGCTAAGAATTACTAATAATGATGCTTGCAATCAAGTTTACTAGTAAAACAATAATCAAACATTTGGTGTATAGGGTTTTGTGCTTCTTTAATTCTTTCTTGAAAGATGATGATGCCGTTCAAAGCAATCATTACAAGTTCAAGGGGAAGGCTTAATCACGTGGAAATACGTGGTAAAGCTTTCATGTCCCCACCCCCACAATCACAAAAGGCGCTGCCCCCGAAACTTGTGGCTTGAATTTTGCCATCCACACATTATCGATCACATATTCTATCTTGATTTGCCCTAACATTTTATATATTCGAAATTGTTTGATACGTGTGAATTTTATATGAAGCATCGTGAAAACGATACTCAAACGCGTCGAACAGATCAGGACACATCTATATCTAACACATCAACGGTTTGGGACACATCTATGTATGATACACTTTCCGTACAAATAATTAGACCTCAGACCCCAAATCGATTGCCCGTCGTGTGCTATATACACATTGGGAGCGTTAGTTGTATCCTAACCTAAATCATTCGCACGAGTGAAATTATAGTTGAGTAGCTTCAGTGCATGTCATATAGCAGCTCCATGATTAAGCCTTAATGGTGGGGTGAACAATCTCTCAAGAGGAATGATAAATAAAATTTAATTAGTAGCCCCTCAAAAATTTTACTGTAAATAATTTGGTTGTCAAGAAGATGGTAATCCAACGCCTAACTTTTTTTTACAGTCGTACGTTAGACCCCCTTTTGTTAATTTGATTTTCTGGTGAGTCATATCAAGACGTAAAGATATTAGAGAACTGAGAAACGATATATAGCCACCGATAACTACGTGGCTATATATCGATGCCGATAACTCCATCTTTTCTTGATCTAAGTGTCTAAGCATAAATTACTTAACTCTTCAAAATTAACAAGCTACAAGAAGCAGCTAACCCATTAAGCGTCTAAAAAATTCATCTTGTTTATCGTCCCAAATGTCAACATGCTAGATAAAAAATAATTGGTCCATGTACATCAACAAATCTTTGTCGCTAGACTCGCTACAGTTGATAGGAGGGAAAGTAGGACATTTATTTTAATGAAACTTATGGGGAAAAAGTACTCCACTAAATCTTAGTTCACACTTGAGATGAAGTTCGTAGTGCAATTTCATGAAAATTGGATGAAAAGACAAGTTGGCTTTTTTTGTTGATGTATTGTGAAAGAATAACCTGTCTATTCGACGAATCCTGCGAGCCATAATTACACTCAGCGCAATAGGTTAGTTTTTAAGTCAAATTTTGGAACGACAGACACTATTTTACCAACCAACAAAAAAAGTAGTTAGTCCAATCGGTTTATAAATCAATAGGTGAGATTGGATAAAATTGCCTATTTTTGAACTATTTTGTTTTCGGTGAACTCCTTTTGCGTTTGGTTAAAACTTTTCACTTATTAGATTTAGCTTTTAGCTCGTCAAAGTAATTCAAATTTTTTTTGATAAAAATCCAACAAAAATGCAAAATAGACAACAATAAAGATAGACCTAATTAAATTTAGCAGAAAGCCAGAAACTCAGCCTAATCGCTGTAATTTTTTCCCACAATTAGACTGAATCCTTGCCCACTATTACTGTGTAGAGAATAATCAATGGAAAGTGCCATTGAGTTGTCAAATCCTAAACGATGTGCTAATGTGAAACTAAATTAACAATTAGGATAGTGACAGAACTAGTTGGTGTGAATATGGTGCTCTTAACTTATTTGTGATTGTGAAAGCTTGAAGCATCCAAGATTGAAAATCATAAAAAAAAACAAAAAAACAAAAAAAAAAAAACCCCCAGAGATTTAACCAAGTAAGCATAAGTAACGCTTGTCGAATTCCAGGAAAGCTAAATATTCTAAGCTTTGGCGCCACTGAAAATTTGTTCGATTATTAATTTTAAGATCCCGAAAATAAACGGGGTGTGCGAAAGCGGCGCCTGTTTTTTGAATTGAAAATATGTATGAACAATTTGAAAATGAAAGACCTGGTGTCTGTTTGTCTGTGGGAGAGAGAGAGGACAAGGTTTATACTTTATATTGCAATTTACACGTACTTTTGGTCAAGTATGAAGATCATCAGAGTCTTCTTTGGCTTTTTACGGGAATAATGCTTTTCGGACGGTACCCTATTGTAGATATGTAATAGTAGTACCACTGTACCAGTGTGTTGGTCTAAAAGATTTATGAACTGATCGCGCGTGCCGTCCGGAGTGGGTTGTTTCAGAGTAAAAACAAAGACCCGACATATTCTTCACCTGACTATATTTATATGTATGCGTATCAGCCTTATACTTATCCGTTTAGGGCCTGTTTGCTGGAGGAGAAGCGGTACAGGTTCTCTATAGGTTGTAGTGAGCCTATTTGACCGTTTATTTTGGTAATAAACGCTCGAATTTTAATCTAACAATAAACGGCTGGAATCATTTAGAGTTTTAGATTAAATCCGAGCCGTCAATATCGAGATGGACTGCTGGATACGGCTCACTGCTACAACCCTTGTAGTGAGTGCCTCACTACAAGGCTCGGCTTCCAAGGAGAAGGGGTACGAGTCCCTGTGCCTCACTACAGGGTTGTTAAAGATGAGGCCAAAATAAGTTAAGCTAATAATGATAGTCCTTATTTAGTGTTTGTTTCGCTTTTAGTATCCACATTGTTTATCCTCCGGTAAGACACCTGCAGGAGCCTCACCTAATCTCATTCCAAGCTTCAAAATAAGCTTATCCGGTTGTGAGGAATTACGGGTGTGACCCTAAAAACTCTTCAAATCATTTTCTCCTGCTCTCTTTATAGGGATTCTATATAGGGGCAACTAATTCATTTCTTATGCAATTTCTTTATCCACCTATTATTATCCACTCCTTTCAACAACCAACCAAAATCCTTAGCTAATCCCTCCTCCCTAACTGAACCCCTCTTATATAATATCCACCTCTTATCCACCCTTCTTCTTTATCTCACAAAATTTGGGGTGATTTGGCCAAATTCAAAAAACTGGTACTGGTTTTTTGGTTTTTTTCGTTTTGTCCTTATTCAAACAAAAAAAAAAAAATTGCATTTGTTAGTTTTTGGTCGATTTTGAGATTATTTCCTAACACAGGGGGTGTAAAATGAACCGGAGGCCATGCAGTGCATTGAATGCATTTCACTGTGCAGGGTGGCTTTTCATCTGTCCAAATGGGCTTTCGACGGTCCAAATATAAATAAAACTCTTGCCATTCATCGGGCGGATAAAATTTTGTTGAGATGATCTCTTCCATGGAAAAGTTTTATTTAAATCCGGACCGTTGAAAGCCCATTCGGACGGCTCAGATTGCGTTTCATGGTCCCGTTGCCGATGTAAACCACGGATTTTCCGCCACCATCATTATGGGCCCCACTGTGCATTTATTATTGATCTCGTTAGGACTCATGGACTTAAACCTTCATTTGCCCATTTTTATTTTATATTTTAATATTATTATTATTTTTTTTTTGGGAAGACGTTTCCCAATTCGACTATTCTTGGATAATCAGGAGTCCAATGTACTTGGTGAGCTATATAAGCCGATATTGCATACTCGGTTAGCAAATTGAGTAGATACACGAGTAATCTAGGACATGACCACTGGAAGGCAATAGTAAAGGATACTACGCTACTTGAGATATACTGGTGATATGGGACTGCACTATACCAGATATCCACCAGTACAAGAAGGGTACAATGATGCTAATTGGAAATCAAATATGTGATATCCATGACAAGAAGTCACCTATGAGAGTATGAAGCAGGACCGCTTTGTGAGAACCTAGGAAGACAAAATTCTAGAGAAAATATTTAAAGAATCAAGCATGTGTTCATGGGCGAAATGAACACAACAATGAGAATTGAATTGCGTCAGGAGTAGTTCCTGTGTAACGTCTGTTGTCTTGGTTTACACCAATGGCAGAATCGTTCAAGACATCACGTTCACTTGATAGTTGGTAAACTTGATAGGCTATCACAAAGGAAAGTTCAAGGCCAAAAGCTAAACATCCTATGCAGAGGTTATTCGTTTCTCTCTCTAGGTCTGCTTTGTACTTTGTGGCAGTATGCTTGCCAATTTCTTCTATAGGGGGGATTGTTGAAAATTTTCAGAATTTTGGATGTATGAAACCAGACATTTAGAGGGTCTCCCGAGGCAACCGAAAGGTCCCTCGATCCGGATTCATTTCTACATATTTCAGTCTTTAATCTTGTGGTGCTGATAGGCGCGCAATGTCATAGATATAAGCGCCTAAGTAGGGCGAATTAGCGCGTTAGAGGCGCGATTTATTCCATTTTCCACTTGATGCGGTGTTGTCTTTGGTTTTTCTTGTTTTTGGTTGTTTTGTAGGGAACAGGTCGGAAAGAGCGCGTAAAGTGGACACATGGCGGTCGGGCATGTTGGGAACCGGTGGGACCCAAGTGAGGACGACCAAACAAGCTTGGAAGGCAGTTTAAGGGTGTCGGTATCGATACAGGGGTTTTCCTGTATCGATACCCGAGTGATCAAACGCGAACAGAATGTATGGGTATCGATACAGGTCTTTCCCTGTATCGATACCGAGGGCCCTAAAAGCAGCGGTTGACCTTGCCACGTGTGTTGACTTCGGGGGAAGATAAATACTCCGATTTTAGGTCGAATTAGGGTTCGAACTTTGTTAGTTTTTCGTCTAGTTTTCGCAGCCGTTTTTCCTTCGGAGATTCTACTTTTCGGAGCTTATTTTCATTGAAGTTTTGGCGTTTCGTTGAGGATTCAAGTGTTGCTTTCGGTAACTTTCTACTTTCTTTACATTAATCTCAGTTTGCGGGAGTTTGTCCGCGTTCTGAGACTCGAATATTGTGTTTTAATTCATATTCAAGTAAAATAGCATGTTTAATTTCAGAATTTTCTTATGCGTTCTGTTCAATATGAGTGAGTAGTTCCATAAGTATGGTCGCGGGGTGATTAACACGCTGTGGCCAGGGACGGATTTGTTCTTACTCCGATTTTTACACTAATAATGGAAAAAGCAATTTTAGGTTATTAAAGCGCTTCCGTTGGACGAATCCGAGCTTCGTTGGAGCCCATGTAACGCGAGGAACGGGGGACCAAAACTTGTTCTTCGCTGTACATGGGCAACGGCGGCCGCGAGGATTCGCATCTTTCGGGGTAACCTTTTCTCTCTAAAATCAACCGTTTTCTTGGAAACAACGAATGGAGCATGAAACGTCCGGACCTGGTCACCGCGTTGTGAACCCTACGACCGTACTTCCTTTTAAGTTATTTAATCAAAACAGTTTCTTCTCTTAATTTAGGTAATTTCACCAATCAAATCACAAGGGTGGCTACCTAAGAGCCGTGTTAAACATTAGCAACCCGAGTTTTTAGTAAGCACTTTCCACCTTCTCTGTGGATTCGATTCCGGTCTTACCGGGTATTATGCTACACCGGTCTCCGCCCTACGCTTGGGGCAACCCATTAAGTTAGGTATAGGATTTCGGTCAAGCAGGTGCCACACAAAGGTCCGCTTGAGTTTATATACTCGGAAATGCCATTTTTGTTATATACATAGAAAATTCGGATTCCACATAACACAATTTATGAGTATTGTTCTTTCAGTGAAAGAGAGGAAGACAAGTTAAACACCAAGGCGTTCATTAGAGGTCCTCCAATGTTCATAGTTCTAGCCGTTTTATCTTCGGAGATAGGCGTTGGTGCATCCTTCAACACTCTCGCTTGGCCACAAATCTGTTTTAAAAAGACTGTAGTTTTACAAGACTCAGATCATATTGTATATCACCAATTATATTTGTATCACGTTCTTTGCAATATGTTATTCTGTTTCTGTAATTTTGTTTTATACAGTTTTTTAATTCAATCGAATAGTATTTTGAAATTTGCCGAATTCATTTTTCCGAATAATAGGCTCCAAGAATAGGAAGCGGGGTTGTTGGTATGCAGCCACCACACGACACCGTGATGTGCACATTCAGGCAGTCCGCTGTCCGGATGCACGGTCCAGATTTCATCGCTTGGTTCATTATCATCGCTTGGTTCTTGTGGTGCCAGTTATCCCACCACTTAATCCTCGGATTAAGTGGGCAAACTAAGGTACCATACGGCCTTTTTTTAAAAAAATTATTAGCTTTTGTTCAAGTATTTTGGATTACTTATTCATCTTGACGAGGAAAATTCATAAGAACTTAAATATTATAACCAATTAATAGTTAATAAAAGTTTAATATAGGCAAAATAAACTAAAATATAAGACTTTTTGAGTTATTTCTATCTTTTCTAATTTCTTTACAAGTTTCATTAGTCATTTTTAGTATTTTTAATTTCTCCGTTCGAGGAAAATTTGAAATGTAATGCACTAAAACAAAAATAGGACAATTACAAAGAAAATAAGCACAACCGTGGCATACAATCACAATTTTTTTTATTTTTTTATTTTTTAAATTTTTTTTTAAACTTTGAACGTATAGATCCAGAATTCATTAGTCCAATGTATTGCTGTGCATGCAAATGCATGGTATGGAATGGCCCTCTATTCTACACAATTCCATTCAATCCAAATTAAATTCCCACATTCTTTGTGGACCCGTCCTCTTGTCTCCCATTAGGAGGCATCTCAGCTTTTATATTGGGTCCCCTACCTTTGATATACCTTTTTTCTTTGTAAGTGGATGGAGATGGGTACGGCTTGTAACATGTCTACAATACTTCCAATAATTCTATCTCTCTCTCTCACCGAATGTGTTTGAATTTCTAGGGCAACTGAGTTTCTATCGCTGTCTCTACTCTCTAGCAGGACAGAACAACTGAAGGATCTAAGCATTGCTGCAATTACGCAGTGAACCTGAAATAGGTCATCTTATTTCGTCTGTCTGTTGTTGTTTGTCCTCACGAGTACAGTCTCTGAGTTGCTGAGTCCCCGTGAATGATTCTTTTTGCATTAGGTAGTAGGAGTACCAATATTAGGATTCAATAACAGTCCAACTACGCGTGAGTACACACACGTACGAACGAGCACGAACACATCTAGATTCTAGACCGTCCATGAATTTAAAGAAACTCTTACACAGAAGAGTTAACTCTTACACGGAAGAGTTTTTTTTCTAAATCTGAACCGTTGAAAACACGCACGGATGATCAAGATGCACCATCCATGCATTATTCGTATGTAGGGCGTGCGTACGAATAGTTTTTTTTTATTCGCTAAACCTAATTGTACCTTCTCAAATTAACCATACATACCCCTCTTTAGAGAGAACAACTATAACTATGGATACATTATTTTGTGCATCCTTGTGTGGATCTCATTTTGAGGTCCCAAACTTGTTTTAAGGGTCGTCAGAAAAAATAAGCTCATTTATTCAGACAATGGTAAAGGTTAGATCAGGAACGAGGGATGGTGCTGTCTCTTTGGGGACAACATGGATGTTGGCCGATTACTGTCATCCGTGGTCGGCCATGGACGGCCCAAACGTGTTTGATAGCGGACAGTTCATATTTGTTTGGACAAAATGTGATCTGAGTCGTCCATGGCCGACCACGAACGGCCGTGATTGGCCAACATCCATGCTTTCCCCGAAGGCACAACACCCACCCTGTGTCCGGTTGATCAATTCATTCAATTTGTCTATGCTAATTCAGGAATAAAAATATATCAAGAACTTGTCAATATTCTAATAAGTAATTTTTTGCAAAGGCTCTTAAAAACTTGGTTTAAACGAATTAAATGGTTTTGATAATTTGAATGAGACCTATTTTCATTTGCATGGGATCCCGAAATAGGTCTCACACAAACCGGTGACCATTTGGTCTACAAATGGTGCACCTATAGTTTTTGTTTGCGATTAAGACTCTCTTTCGTATCCCGTCCTATTAGTTTATTTTTTTAATAAAGATTCATCTACATTCTCAGCAAATAAGGTGTCAATATTAGAAAATGAGCCGTTAGTTGGATATATGAATTTATTATATCGTCTCTCTTTTTCTTTCAATACTTTGGAGAGAAGAAAAAAAAAGAAAAAAAAAAAACCCAAGAAGCTAGCATTGATAACAATGCAATTTTCATTTGAGGCAGGGGTCACACTGCTAGCTAAATCAAGGACAAGGATAATATTGTGCTACCACATTTTGTTGGGGAGCAATTTTTTCAAACATAAATTTATAGATCACACTACTAGCTAAATTAAGGATAAGGATAATATTGTGCTACCACATTTTGTTGGGGAGCAATTTTTTCAAACATAAATTTATAATTTGTACTACAAAGTTAGAAAACAAATTAACGGGAAGACAAGAGGAAAAAGTTATTTCCCACACCTAGGGTGTCCCTATGCGAAGGTTTGATTGGTTATCTAAATTCTACTTAGACTATGACTTATGCTTTCGGATATCCTTCTCTCTCTCTCTCTCTCACTTGTGTTGCTACAGTTGGGAGCCTCCAAGCAAAGGTTGCGGAGCTGATTTGCTCAGTTTTTTTTTTTTTATCGGCAAAGAAAATATCATCTCCATAAAGGGCGAAATATGAAATTAGTACAACAGAAGAGTCTTGCATTGAGGTAGTCTCGAAGGAACCAGAATCCTCCTACTTCTTGAACTCGAAGAAACCTAAACTGCCCCTCACCTCTCATTTTTAGAAGAAAATAGTACAATTAAAACTCCTATTGGCAAGATACCAACAAGACTCCAATGGACTAATAAGCCCAAACTACTCCTAATAAAAGTCCTATGTTGAAATGGCTTGTTGGCCCCACCCGAAGGAAAAAATATGTAGAATACATTTTGCACAAGAGTAGTGTTTGAAAGATATGTCCAGAATATATTTTGTAGGTCCTTTTTGTTAATCAAAATGGAAAAAATAAAAAATGAGAAGTCAAAAAGCTCATTCCAGCCTAGTTTTGACTTCTTCTCTCTAATGTCAAAAAACCAAAACACATTCTCGTATAATACATTTTCCATTTTCCCCAAACCACCAAAAGCCAATAATGTGAAAATGAAAAGTAGAAAAAGAAGCATCCAAACAGGCCCTTAGTTTCTGTGTACAAATAGTATTTATCTCTCTCACTATTGATGCCATAATTTCGTACATCAAATCATGAGACTAGCTATTTGTAGTATAGATTATTGGAGAGATTTGTCAAAAAGAATGAATAATTTAACTATAAAAATAAAAGTACATTCGTCTTCTTCACATATCATTTTGTTGTGATCTACAGTACATTTTATTTGTTCTCTTTGGCTTCTACAAGCACCTCAAAAAATTCTATATTCGTTGCACAGTCTAGTGTCTTCACTTTGATCAAAGCGTGTAGGTCTTGATGGTTGAAAATTTGAAATCAATCATTCAAACACTAAAATTGTGTCTTTTCATATAATTTGAACTTCTAGTTATATCTTTGGCGTAGCATAGCACAGACTATATAGAGGTACTTTTAGTTGTAGAGGACAAGTATTTCCTCTTAGGATTCTCCTATATTTTCATGTAAACTATAAAGTATCCAAAGGGCCCTTTATATATTATTAGCATTCATTGAAATTTGAAGTGGAGTTGTTTTGGAAAGGACATGAAAGGACTAAGGAGACATATTGATATATATGGTTCTTAACTCCACATATTTAGCCCCAATGGATAATTCAGTTAGTTGGTCAGTGTGCTCTCCTCCAAATTAATTGATCAGAATTTAATTTTTGAGATTAAAGCGTACGAAAGTATATGTGAAACCATCATGTTCCGATATGGATGCTTGATATGATTTTGACCGGATAGGAGATGATATTAGTTGAGATGCAAGTAACCCGATATTCTTGATCTTTGGAAAAAAAAAAAAAAAACCTTACATGTTCAGAGGGACCCACCTTGAAGAATATATGACCAAATATGTATAGCTAGGTAGGTGACCCATTGATGGGAAAACCAATGGGAATTTCATGCTGACAAAAGCTAACATGGACAAGATCCTTCCTTGAGGAATACCCATAGATCATGTCTCTGTGGCAAAGTATAATTGGCATGTGGATTGATATTTATTGGAGGGATATGTATTATGTAGGATGTTTGATTGTGGAACAATGTGGAGAGAAATTTTGGTTTTCTGACATCTTAAGGTCCCCATGCCCGATTCCCATTTTTTTTTATCCAAATATTTCCTGTTACCAAGATTAGATTTTGTTCGGTTTAGAAGTTAACAATTTTTTGCAGGCTTTGGTGCTATAAACTAGTAATAATCATGTATCTTATCACATGTTTAGTTGTAAGATTTTGGTTAGGGTCCATGCATGTGATTAAATAATGGAGTATTCCACATAATCTACATTGAAGATCCCAATCCATCTGGGAATTTATGCCTTAATTTTGATTTTTAGAAAAGTAATTATAAAAATGTTATCTCATTTCCCAATCCATCTGGGAATTTATGCCTTAATTTTGATTTTTAGAAAAGTAATTATAAAAATGTTATCTCATATGTTTTTAATAGATATTATAAATATATATATATACACCACACTTCCAGTCCAAACTCCCGCAACTTGTTAACGTCCGGACCTCCACTTTTCGGACCAAATTTTGATGATCCGAACCGTTAGATGTGTTTAAAATGTGTTTTTAAGGTCTATCGCGAGGATTTGGCAAAAAAAAAAATACTTGAAAGGCCTTGATCGGAACAGTTTTCATAAAAATGCTATATGTGCTTTTTTTTTATGAATATATATATATATATATGAGCTCGTAATCTGGGAAAGTTACACCTTAATTGTGCTTTTGCTCGGTTCAATCTTTACCATATGATGCTATTCGATCTGAACTCAATTTAATTAACTTTTGTCCTTAATTCATATCTTTTTGAGCAGATATCCCTCCTACTTTAGTGGTACGGAGTATTTAATTTGCCCGATAAATGTTATTTACAGCATGATTTTGTAATGTTCTAATTTATTTGCATTACAAAATATAGACGGAAGCATTTAACGAAATCAAACAATCTTCTTTTTTGTAATTGATGGTGTTGTAGGTCAGCTTATGTGCACTTCGAACTAATCCCTGCAGCTCCTCCAGTAACTTTCTACGCTTACATGTGAGGTGATCAGGTGGCCTCAAGAGTTGATTGAAGCTGAATCAAACAATATTGTGGTTACCTATACCAATATTAGACCAATTTCGATGTTAAAATTGCAATTTTTACAAGATTTTCATTGTTTCCTAGCTCGTTTAAATAGGAAAAAAGTGGAAATGGATGACTGAGGAAATTTACGATTGTGACTGTGAGGCCAGCTAAAACCATGGATTACTATGTTAGAACTTTATCTCGCAATAAATACAAAACACCCACTGATTTAATTAAGTTCTGTCCCTCATATTTTTTTAAGCAGCTATCCCTGGACTCCTACTTTGGTGGTATTTAATTTGCCCGATAAATGTTATTTTGAGAATGATTTTGTAATGTTCTAATTTATTTGCACTACGAAATACAAACGGAAGCATTTAACGAAATCAAACAATCTTCTTTTTTGTAATTTATGGTGTTGTGAGTCAGCTTATATGAACCTCATACTAATCCCTATAACTTTTTCTACGCATAGCTCTTTCTACGCTTACACGTGAGATGATTAGGTGGCCACAAGAGTTGATTGAAGCTGAATCAAACAATATTGTGGTGACCTATATATACCTATATTAAACACAATTTCGATGTTAAACTTGCAATTTTTACAAGATTTTGATTGTTTCCTAGCTCGTTTAAATAGGAAATTAAAAATAGGAAATGGACGCCCGAGGAAATTTACGATTGTGAGGCCAGGTAAAACTATGGATTACTATTACACCCTTATTATGTGAATTAATTACAAGACCATAGATAATCTGCAGTCAATATTAAGGCCCATTTGATAAGCCATAGTTTTGGAACATAAGCCATAGTTTTGGAACAGGTCCTAAGTACATAGAGGGCAAGAGTTTTCGGTTGTGGATCTGTTGTCCCAAAACCCTGTTCCAACTATCTGTCTCGTCCATCCGAGCAATCAAAGGCTCAGAGTCGCAGATGAACATGTTTGGCTTAGATTTGTTTGGAGTGAGATGGAATCCAAACTGTTGATTGCACGAATGAACGGCTCAGGTGGACGGGACAGGGAGTTGGGACAGGAAATTCGGGGACAGAGGATCCGCTTCCAGAGTTTTCAGTTTCATATTTTGGTTATAACCATTTTGGAATCCGTATGACTCGTCTAATGAGCGCAAAGCTTCGGCTGATTGATGTATGGGTCCGACTTACTGTCTCACATTTGATTTGATCTAATTCATATTGTAAAGTTTTCCATTTGTACGCAATAGTTGGGAACAAGACACTGACTCATCGAGTCATTGTATTGTCCTTTTTATAGTGAAATTTAGCCCACTGATCTTCCTGTTCTCCTTAAATTAAACCTAGGTAATCCTTTATTTTAGTATTACATGATTACTCATTGTATGAGTAGTACTCTATTTATCTCTAGGTTTGCTACAACCACTAACACTTGTACCAACAATTCACAAACTCTCTCACGTGTAAAATGCGGGATCCACACATGAGTGGAAGGTTCCACATATCTCATCTGAGAGAGTTTGTACAATTATTAATACAAATGTTAGTGCTTCTATCTTGCCCTTGATGATGTTCGGTCGTTTGACCGCTTCCCTACTCATTAATAATAACCTCTTCTTCCGTGAAAAAAAAGAAGAAGATCTTTTCTCATTTATCTCAAGTCATTAAAGATGGCGTTTGGAGACCGAAGTTACTTCAAGTCTCAAGATGGAGACATAAAAATTCAGCAGAACAAAATGGGGGCGGTTCCGCTAGCATTTATTTTGACACACATTTTTTTTCTGGGTCTCACTGTGATGTTCCAAACCGTTGATCTTGTTTAAATGAGTAAAATAGGGGACCCTACAAAAAATTAGCTCAATCGAATATCGGTATGTACTTGATCCAAACAGTTTTGTAGAAATTGTGACAAGAAATGGTGTTTACAAAATTGTTTTAATCAAGCCCCCAATATCCGATTGAGCTAATTTTTTACAGGGCCCCTATTTTACTTATTTAAACAAGATCAACAGTTCAGAATTTCATAGGGAGACTCGGCAATGTGAGGTGTCAAAATAAGTGTTAGCGGAACCAGCCCCGAACAAATTAAACTCAATTTAACGAGACATTCAACTTAGGTCATGCATTCCAAAAGTTAGAATGTGGAAAGAAGTTTGCGTTATCATTAGGTTCCTCGAATTGATTCTACACCTTACTTTTAAAGAAGAGATCAAGACAAGAAGTCCTTGTAGTCTTTTAGCTTGAAGTCGATGTACAAAAAAAGTAGAATATGATCTGCATTATCTAAAACCTCACTCTTTAGAATCATTTCCTAATGACGCCCATTATATAGAACAAAAAGGAAAAAGGAAACTTTCGAGGAGGCAATGGCAACCTAAGATGGGATAGTAGATTTTTTCAAGAATTCCGTATGTTCGGGTCACTTGACGTGCACATCAAAATCGTTCTTAGGAAACAGGCTTGGCCTTGGGATTTCGGGACCCCAACTGAGTTTGAACAATGGGGCCTTTTTAAACTTCTATATCTATTTGTTGTTCATTATGAGTACTGAAAAAACCCTAGCTTGTCTAGGTTTATAGATTTTCTTTAATCTAATCACTTTTAAATATCGACCCACCAATCAAAACTATAACCAATCAATGAAACGAAATCAAACAATCCAAGAACACCGATTTACGTGGAAAAACCCCGAAAAGGGTAAAAAACCACGGGAAGGAATCATGCACTAAATAAATGTGTGATTACAAGTAGACTTACTCGATGACCGTGTATCCTCACCACGAATCCTAAGCCCTACTTGCCGAATCCACGTACATCACACCCTTGCATGATCGCCACATCTTGAATCCTCAAGCCTTCCAACTATTTTGCCCTTTGAACTCCACGAAAAGGACTTTGATAGAGAAATGTTGAATTGAATATGAACGATGAAACCCTTTGAAGATGATCTTGATCGCACGGCAATGAAAAGCCTTCACAAATCTTCAAAGTTCATCAACCCTAGCACTTGTGGCTGATATTTTGATGAGAGAGGCACAAAGGGTCGAAATATGGTTGCTGTGGTGATTGGAAAAGACCTAATCGCTGAGATTTTATAGTTGCTGAATCAGGCATTTTTGCCGGCTATTTTGCTCGAGCAAAAAATCCAGCAAAAACAAACAGAATGTTTTACTAATAAAAAGGCCTTGAAATGCTTGAGCAAAATGTGCAGCATCTACCTTTTGCCTTGTACATTTTTGCCGACTGCTTTGCTCGAGCAAAACGTCCAGCAAACTCAAACAGAATGTTGTGCTAGTAGAGATCCTTGAAATGCTCAAGCAAAAACATGTAGCATCCAACTTTGTCTTCAAAAAGAGCAATCCGTCTTGACTAAAAACTACCGCACTCGAAATAAAAATACATATTGATATGATTCATTTTCCACACCTAAAACAGACACTCTAAAAATAAATACCAAAGATTACATGCCATAAAAAAATACGATACACCCAAATGTATATGTTTTGGGCATGGATTTGCCAAACCAAAGGAAGCTCGGCCTATTGGGCTTACAAGTACCAAAAGTGCCTTTTGGGCAATAGACCGCGAGTTCGTTTCACGCCTACTGCAAGAATGTCAAGACTTCAAAAAATTGCGGTTAGGAAGATTCAAACACGCAATCTGCCAGTTAGACAAAGGACGCCTTACCACTGAACCACTGTAACGCTATCTGTTAAGCAACTGACCTATATAATATTTATTATGATTTAGAAATTTGGGGCCCTATTATTGGGACAAAAATTGAAAGCCCTAACCAATGGCCTGGTGGGCTTGTGCCCAGGACCGGGCCCCCTAGGAAAATAACCTAAGGCTACATATGGACAGGGCCGGCCCAAAGGTAAGTCCAACAAGTCCCTGGGCTTGAGCAACACTCTGTGACAACATAATTATTATTATTTTTTGAGCAGTTACATATTATATTTTAGTTATTTGGTGATTCCGAAGGTGTGGAGCTAGCTCTAGCATCAGTGATAAACCCAAAGGCCCCTTGGTCAATTCTCAGGTGGGGCTTTTTGGCAAACTAAATTAGTATTTTTTTTTTCAAAATTTTCCGCTGGATAATTGTAGATAATATACAACTTTTGCACCTCTTGTATTATAAATTAGGTATATATTGGTGATAGTATATGTTACTCAAGACCAATGTTCAAATTTTTGCACAACATAAATGTTTTGATAAATTTGGTTCTTTTATTTTTAAGATTTTCTTTTAAATTTTAATATCTACTTTATAAATAAAACTCTTTTGACTATACATAAATCAAAATAATGATTTTCACTTGAAAAAACTTTGATAAAAAAGTTTAAAATAATCAATTATCTCATTAAAAATTATATTCTTACAATTAAAGTTAATAACTTGAATCATTAGAGAAAACACAGTGTATAACCAACACTTCTTTATATTTGATCTATTTGTTTCTAATGGTATAAAAAAATTTAGAAGTTTTTTTTAGTTAAATTACGAAGCTAAAATAAAAGGTTTAATCTTTTTACCTTATATTAGCCCACTTATATTAGATTTAAAAAAAAAAAAAAAGAAACCCAAAGGATCCATTTTCTAAAATTCGAGCCAAAATATTAGGGTCGGTCCTGTAAGTGGGAAATTAAGCTTGGGGTCGGACCTGAGCAATCCAAACATTGGAACTATCCCTGCATTTGGACCGACAAGAGTTGATAACACTACACATAAATCTAAGTGGGGGTTGATGAGATATAATAAATGAGAAAATGCAGCAATTATATATATTTATTGAAACGTGACGTGAAACATGAGCATAACTATACCTATCAGAAAAGAGAGAAAAAAACCCATGAATTTTATCCTTGTCGCACTCAGAGAATGTGTGCCCTCAATTAAAATATCATACGGACAAACATGAGTGGGGGTGGGCGCTATAACATGCATCCTGCAATGAATCAATCTTTTTCGAAGGGAAAACGAATATTGGGCTCCATTTGAATATTCATGTGTGATGGGGACAAGATAATGATAATTACCATATCCCACGGAGGACTAATATTTTCTCCTTAATTGACCCAACTGCATGGATACAAATTACCGGGGATGGAGCCGAGGAGGGGCCAGTAGGGGTGGTCGTCTTTCAATGAGAAAAAAAAAAAAAAAACTCTAGTATTTTATAAAAAAAATTTCCTATGAGTTATATACTACAAAGTATTTTGGAAAATATATTTACCCCTGTGTAATGAAATTTTCGTGGCTCCGTCCCTCCAAATTACTATTAAGAATCGTTAATTGCGTGATGAATTTTGCATATGAGTTGAGATTTCTGTTCATGATTAGATGCAGGCTAACAAACTTTGACGCTGACTAGAAAATATCATGTTTAATATTTGCTCCACTGTCTCCACATGCACCGTCATTATTGTACATATTTTATTATCCTTGTATAGTTCGTCTACCTATGGTGAAAAATTAGAGTATCATATGTGATGAAAAATATTTAGCGTATCATATCTACTTTGCAATAACCACCTTAGTGTATTATGTATATTATTGTAATATGCAGCCATAAAAAAAATTATGACTAAGCTACTTTGCTTGGTATGTGCAAAGTTTCATAAATAAAATGTATAGAACGCGCGCAGATCGTGAACCTAACTTAACAAGGTCTTTTGAATCAGTAACGGAGCCAAATTCAAGTCCTTCGAAACGTGGAGTTAAAAGTGTTCATCCTACGGCAAGGGATGGTGACCAATTGTGAAAGTTCAAGGGTTTTGGGCGGCCCCAGCGAAAAACATTAAGCAGGGGTGAAATATGATCCGACAATACCAAAAAAATGGAAATACTGACCAAGAAAAGTGGTTTTGATTTGGTTTTCCTGATATATTGGTCAAGTTTGGTTTTGGATTTTATCGAAGTAAACCAAAAGAAATCGAAACCAAACCAAGATATATAACACTAACCCATGATTGTAGTAATCCATTAAACCAGTAAACTTATGGGGACGGTATGTTAGGTGTTTAGGTGCTTAATGCGCCCTTGCATTTCGGCCAACTCTGACCTCATTTCGGGTCAATTTTGGTGATGGGATTTGTTCATATTGCAGAGCTCGTTAATTACATCGTTGAAGCAAAAATCGAAATTGATCAGATGCCGAATAATATATGATCGGAGCACTTTCATATGAAAACAAAATGAGTTGGGCAATTGAATCACTGTTCGAAGAGCACATTTTTTTGAATCTAAACGACTTCCCAAGCAGATACTCCAATATTTGGATTTTGTTGACTTGGTTTTTTAATATGCTTCTTAAACTCAAACGAGCTCTTCAATATTTTACGAATCTGATAATTGACATGAAATGAGGTCGGAGCTGGCCAAAAACTGCACAAGAGCAGTCCAACACCCAAACAGCAGGCAAGCCGTTTCATGAACTTTTAAAACCCATCCCATGACCCGGTTCTGTGTGTTCTTTGCGGATTGATAGATTTCAAGCTATAAAAGTTTTTGCATGTATTGAAAGCTAGGAATTTGCGATTCTTATAAATCTAATTCATATAAGACAAGCTTTTGGACCCATAGCCGTGGCATATAAGGTAAGCCGGATTCCAAGTCTCCAGGAACAGATTCAATCGGACGTTCCCCGAGTCAAATTCCATCAAAGGAAACACCAGAATTAAGAGTTTTGCATTACTATCATGGAGAATTGAACTCAATTAGGCCTCGATGAGCCAAAGGCTCTTCAATAAGCCCATCTTTTTATGATTTACTCTATCGTTTATCTTTCAGGTAGTTAAATAGAAATCTTAATTCGTAGTCCTATTTATCTATCCATCCCACTCAACCAATGACTTAAGTTGTCATCCCAACATTCAAATAAAGAATAAACCCTTTACTGTTCCTATTTAACATAACCATCCGAAACCCAATATTGATTTTTTACCTTATTTATCACCTGGGAAATGGAAAGACAATGCCTTACCTTATTGGGTAAGTAAATGGTATGAACGTTCAAAAGAAAATCACCCAGGAAATGGTAGACACTTTCTAAATAAAAATGTAAAGAAATTAAATTACATACAAAAGAAGATCACCTAATTTACTTTATGAGTCGTACTGGGTTTTGAAATTCAGTTTACCTGTTTTTTATTGGGTGTGAAATTTATTATTAGAAAATTTATCACAACAAATTAGGTAATTGATTTTTACATCCCCAATTGCTGTCTAGACTATTTTTTTTTGTCTTTTAGCGAAACTTGTAAACATAAAAATTTCACTAAAAGACAAAAAATGAGGTGTGAATATTAATTTGGGGGGTGTGGAAACCACTTACCAAATTTACTATACGAGTAGTATTAGGTTTTGAAGTATCATTTAGAAAACTTCATCAAATACGGGTACACTGATGCAAGACCAAAATAAAAATTATCATGTTTTAAACCTATTTTTGAAATTTATCACAATAAATTTGCCATTCGAGTAGTATTGGGTTTTGAAATTTGTCATTTGGAAAATTTATCTAAATGGATACACTAATGGAAGACCAATTTTTTAATTTATCGTTTTCCGAAATTTATTAGAAATCCCTTATAATAAATTCATTGTATGCAGTAAATTGCATACATTTCGGCATATTTCCTAAATTGGCCATAAATCAAATATTGAATTTTATTTCTTATTTTAAAAATACCATTAGCTTTAAATGTTGGCTTATCCTTCCTATATTAAAAGGAAATGTTATTACCAATAGCACCTCCATCCAAATTGATAACAAACCAATATCTTGAAGGGAATGGCCATGTAACAGGGGCGAGTTTCTATTTCTTTACCCATGACACCAAGAGTTTGAGCAAGTTTAGCATCTTCTTAAAAGACCTACCCCGGAATCTTGAGAGAATTTCTGCAAAGCACTATGCAACTATGGTTTTGAAATGATCATGAGTTTACCTCTGGAGACGGTGTATCTCCTTGATTATGAATTCAGAAAATTGGTCTAAAAGCCAAGTTTGGGGATTTAAATAGTGTTTAGTCTAACTTAACTTATTTTAATGCTTCCAATACATGGATAGGAAATATTTGATGACTCAAGAACAAAACTAGACAAAAATACCCTTAATGAATTAGAGTAAGAAAGCCGCACATGAAGGAGGAGTAAAGCCGCGTGGTTTGACCTATGAAAGCGACATCCAATGAAAGTGACGTGATGAAAGTGTTGAACAATGCTCTGACCCATGGAACCATGAAAGCGACGTGACAACATGTTCTTCATCAATTCATGCCCGACTCTCTCTCTCTCTCTCTCTCATGTGAGTGGGACAAAATTAATTGCCTTTTGGATTGAATTCAATTTTAGGGTTCAATTTTAAGGGGTTTAGGCTATTTGCGGTAGGGTATAGTGAGTTTAGGTATTTTGGGTTTATGCACTTAGGGTGCACTTTCCAATTATAGAGTTTTAGCTGTTTAGGCACTTTCATAGGGTACCCTAGTATTTTAGGCAATTTCATAGAGTACCCTAGTATTTTAGGCACTTTCATAGGGTACCCTAGGGTTTTAGACACTTTCATACGGTGCCCTGAGATTTAGGTTTAGACACTTTCATTAAGTTTGGGGGTTTAGGCACTTCATTAAGTTTGGGGGTTTAGGCACTTTCATTGGCTAGTGGAGGCATTTTTGGAATGTGTAGGTGATTTGTCCTTTTGGCATTAAAAAAAAAAGTTGATGTCCTTATTGAAGTAAAGACCCCTTTACTATGTCCTTCCCAAAAACGGACCCTTATGAATTATTTGGATAACGAATGCAATGAAAGCTTTGATAACGAGTTGAAATTCCGTGAGGGCAGTGGAGGAGGTCTCCATGGTCGCGATGGCAAGTTGAAATTCTGTGAGGGTAGTGGAAGAGGTCTCCATGGTCGCAATGATGTGTTGAAAGAGCAACGGAGATGGCAATCTCCCTAACCACGAAGATATGTTTATTTTTTGTTTTCGAGAGGCAGTGGAAATCTCTCGACGCACCCCGGCAGATGACAGTATAAATTCACAAATGAATGTTTGATCCCCAACAAAGAGTCGGCAGAAAGCTCTTTTGATTGGTTGTTTTATGAATCCTTGGCCTGATTTAATTGTTTCCGGTGGAATCGTTCGTTCCCCACATAGACGCAGCTCTGTAGATATACATACAATGGAAAGCTCTGAATGTAGTTATCATTGAAGTTTTATTATACCTCTAACCCGCATCTCTGGAAATGGTTATGCATTGCTTGAGAATCCACGGTAAAAGTAAGGATGGTCATTGAAAAAGCAATGGACGCAGACCAGCTGAGTAGTGACTTACCCCCAAATTCTGAAAGGTTTTACCTCTAACCATCATCGGCATATTCTCCCTAAAAACATTGTTTTCCCCAACAAGAAATGGTGAAAATCTCCGGTAAAATAAGGATAGTCCTTGAAAAGCGTTGGCTTGTTTGTTGTCTCTCAAGTAAAACAATTACGAATCTATTGTGTAATGACTTACCCTCAAATTTTGAGAGTTTGTTCCTTTGGTCGTCTCCAGTAGATTATTTCCTAGCAAGAAAAAAAAGAATAGTATTTAAATACTTTTACCTCCCTATGTGGATTACTATTATCCTTGTCTTAGCCGTAACTTACAAGGAACCTCATAATCACCACATGTATATTTCTTGCCATTTAAATTGATGCTTAAAGTCTTAAACCCTATTGGGGGGCGCTAGTTCTCAAGAAGTGGGTCTTGCTGAGCAAGGTGTACGTGTTTACCGGGGAGTGGCATCATGTTTGTGAGAAGCATAAATTGGGGGAAGGCACGATTGTGCAAGTTTATTCCTCCGTTTTAACGAGGGAGAGTTGGGTTTTACTATGGTGGCTGTTGCAAAGGTTAAACGACAACGGCTACCGCAAAGGCAAAGGCAAAGGCAAAGAGTTGGGTTTTGCTATGGTTAGGAGTGGGAGTTGCAGTGTTTAGGCAGGGGAAAGTGAATGCTGTCAATCAAATTTGTCAGTTCGTGCTAGAGGTGTCAAATGGGCCTTGTCGGCACGGGCACGACACGAATAAACGTGGCACGGGCATGGCTTGGGCACAGTATAAATTGGGCACGACACGACACGACACGACACGGTCAGAGCGGGCACGAGCACGAGGCACAGAAATGGGTGGGCACGACATGGTCGTTGGCCTGGCACGACACGGCACGACACAGTCTAAGCCGGTCACGGCAGGAGCACGACACGATAGTTGGCCTTGTCTGGCACAACACGACATGACACAAACTTAGTCAGCCACGGCGCGAGCACGGGTAGGACACGGAAGTGTCAAGGGCAGGGCACGGGCACGAAACGGAAGCGGCACGGGCACGGCATGGTAATTGGCCTGGCATGACACAGTCTTAGTCTAACACGGCACGGGCACGACACGGAAGTGTGAAGGGCACGACACGGAAGTGTGAAGGGCACGACACGAGCACGAAACGGAAGTGGCACGGGCACGACATGGTAATTGGACTAGCACGACACGGGACGACACGATCTTAGTCTGGTCTTTTTCTTCTACCTTACTTATTCATGTTGATGGCCTTGGTGACAACACAAACATTCTTTTCCCCTTTTTCTTCTACCTTACTTCTGCTCTCTATCATGGATGAAGATAAATCCCTCAACTTCCAAACCATTCGAAAGAGAAAAAGATAGCAATGCTAATAACAATTCCATTCCCATTCTAAATCTACTGGCATGTCTAGGACTGCAGAAGAATGAGAAATTGACAGTTTCAATATGTGTTAGAAGTGTTTCCCAAAAAAGAAAAAAGACAGTGGAAAAATCAATATAGATCCTTCAGCATTACCAACTACCATCAGGAATTGGATATCTCTGTAGGACTGTGCTTGTAATGATAGCAATGCTGAGTTGTATAGTATTTAACAGCAACAAAAAAGAAAAAGAAAAAAAAGAATAGTATTTAAATACTTTTACCTCCCTATGTGGATTACTATTAACCTTGTCTTAGCCGTAACTTACAAGGAACCTCATAATCACCACATGTGTATTTCTTGCCATTTAAATTGATGCTTAAAGTCTTAAACCCTATTGGGGGGCACTAGTTCTCAAGAAGTGGGTCTTGCTGAGCAAGGTGTACGTGTTTACAGGGGAGTGGCATCATGTTTGTGAGAAGCATAAATTGGGGGAAGGTACGATTGTGCAAGTTTATTCTTTCCGTTTTAACGAGGGAGAGTTGGGTTTTACTATGGTGGCTGTTGGAAAGGTTAAACGACAACGGCTACGACAACGGCAAAGGCAAAGGCAAAGGCAAAGAGTTGGGTTTTGCTATGGTTAGGAGTGGGAGTTGCAGTGTTTAGGCAGGGGAAAGTGAATGCTGTCAATCAAGTTTGTCAGTTCGTGCTAGAGGGTTTTTGAGTGTTTGGGTGGGTTTTTGCACGTTTTTTCTGCATTTTGGGTGGGTTTTTGAGTGTTTTGTTTTTTTGTCTCTGTTTTGTTTGAGTTTTCCGGCGGTTTGTGTGGCGGAGCACAGCCGCCAGATTCTGGGCTTCAAGAACACTCAAAGTGTTATTCCGAGCGCCCAACGCGTATGCGAACCACTTTCTGCCGAGAGGTAATGAATGACCGAACGAGTATTTCTCCTAAGGATTCGCCGAGGGCTCGTGGAAGAAATGAGCTCTCGGGGTAGTTGACACCTTGTGGGGAGCTCGGCCGGGGCCGAGGCTAAACCCTTTGCATTTTCTTCAAATCAAACATGTGCATATCACTGACGGTTATTTCACCCGTGCACTGTAGGTTTTCGCTTGGATGAGCTCGGACTCTTCGGACTCATCCCTAGACGACGTCCTCGCCGACACCCAGTCCAATGATTTTATTCAAGGCGCCCTCCTCCGAGAGCAACTCAGAAGTCTCAGGAGGGGTTATAGGAGCCAATCATCATCTGTCCCCCTACAAACCAGAGCTATACCTTTGAACGTAGCCCCCCTCCAAGCAATAACCCCTGGGCGCTGGATGGAGATGGAGGAAGAAGCCAGGCGAGCTAAGAGCGGTGCTCAAGCCTCCACCTCCGGGCAGGGGCAAGTCCCTGACGCAACCGCCGAGGCTGGAATACCGACCGAGTTCCCAGAACCACAATCTCCCACCATCGATCCGTCTGAGCTCCCCAATCTATCCGAGGGGTTTTCCCCAGACTCAGACGTCATGGAGATAGACAGGGCCACGACCGGGTTTAAGGAGCACGAGCCCGTCCAGGTTTTTGAGGTGGACGCGCTTTTGGCCGAAAGGATGGATACCGAGGTCGGGGAGCTCCTCTCCGAGGGCGAGGGCTCGAGAGAGGAGCCGGTGGCTGAGGACGAACACGAAGAGCCCACGGCCGAGACCGAGGCTGGGGCTTCTGAGGCCGTCGAGGGCACCAATGGGCAAGAACAGGAGCCCGCCGAGTCCGCGGAGGCCGGGGATACCTACACGAATGGCGGCGTGGAATACAGTCCCACCTGGGAGTCGATTCCTCTGAGGAATCCGAAGAATGACGTCTGCAAGTATGTCAAGAACTACTTCGACGGGACCGCCGAAAAACTAACCCTATTCCGAAGGGACTATCTCATCCCGGAGGATGTTGATATCTCTCGGCCCACTGACAACAGAATCCATTACCGACAGGGGCAGATCACGGTGCCACTGATGGCCATCTGCGAGGGTGGCTTGACCTTCCCAGTGCCCAGACTCCTTCGGCACTTCCTTGACCTGTACCAGCTCGCTCCCTACCAACTCACCACCAACGTCTATCGAGTCATCTACTCAGTGGTGAGGCTGGCGGAGCAGCACAACATACCTTTCCGCCTCAGCGACCTCATGGCCATCTACGTTGTCTAGAGGAGCCCCGCCTACGGGAGGTACTACGTCGCGAGGCGGCCCGAGTACCCTCCCCTCATTGAGAGCCTCTCGGACTCGGAGAGGCACGCGTGCGAGCTGGTGATCGTCCTGGGCAATTACGAGAAGGCTCCGGGGGACAAGTCCATGTGGTCCATCCCTTGGCGCCGAGGGAAGCCTAGTAAGTCCGAGGGCACACACTTGCATATTTTCATTCACGTACCTTTTCTTTCATGTATTTCATGTATACACTGTTGAATTTTTAGCCGAGCATTAATGTCCCTTTCTATTCCGTAGGGTGCGGCGAGGTGACGAAGCATCTCGCCAAGGACGCCAATGGCGACGTCATTGACAGCATCTTCAAGATCCCAAACCGCACGGCCCCTGGCATCCTCGGTTACGTGCCGTCATACAGGGGTTTTCTGAAGAAGGGGAAAGAGCCCGTGTCATGGACAGGTCCCCGCCGGGTACGACACTTCGACCCTGATATCAGACAGGCCGACCTCGGGGCCGCGAACGTGTGCCGAGGACATCCAGCCGTCTCCCCCGCTCCTTCATTGCGGGAAGCGGCTCCGAGGGCTCAATGGCTGGTGCCTCGGCACTGAAGGAGGCTCAGAGGAGGGACCGAGCTGAGAGGAAGAGGAAGGAAGCCGAGAAGGCGGCGGCGGGCCAGCCCGAACACCCTACCGAGGCTGAAGGTCTTCAGAAGAGGACTCGGTCCGCCGAGGCTTCTACCGTAGCCAAGGTGGTCCCTTCGAAAGCCCCGGAGCTTCCAACCCCTCCTTCTCAAACCGCACTGGTCGATGTCCCGTCGAGGGAGGCTGCCCCGAAGAATAAACAAGCCACCTCCCCGACCCCCGAGGTCACGCTTGTCCCGACCGATAAGGATGAGCCGTGGGTTTCGGTCATTCAAACCTCGCACGGCTAGCCGGTCAAAAAGAACGCCATCGTTCGGGAGAGCTGGAAGACGGTGATGACCCTGTTGAAGGCCCTCGCCCTGCCGAGGGATATGAAGGCCGTGCCAAAGAACACGACGGACAACTACGCCGAGCTCTGCACCCACATCGTGAGGGTAAGATCACGATTTCTGCTTATATAATATGAATTTTTGCTTATGTAGTATGAATTTTTGCAGGCTGGCTAGTCGGCTTTGGCTCTCGGCGACAAGGTATACAACCTTGGCATTGAAAAGTCCAAGGTTGAGAAAAAGCTCGAGGCCGAGAAGAAGGCTCGAGTGGAGCTGAAAAAGAGTGCCGAGGCCCTTGCTGCCGACGGCTAGGAGCTTGAGAAGCAGCTGGCGGAGGCCCGCTGTCTTTCAGAAGGAGGCTGAGGAGAGGGCCGTGACAGTCGAGAGCAGAGTCACGGCCGCCGAGGAGAGGGCCATTCAAGCTGAGAGGGATCTCCAGCACGCCAAGACCGAGCACGATGAAATGATGGCTGCTGCAGATACCAATGGCTACTAGAGGGGGGCGGACGAGACCCTGAGGAAATTTGCAAAGGAGGCCAACGATAACGAGGAGAAAGCCTTCCACAAGGGCTACCTCCTCGGTCGTTCCGACTGCTGGCCCGAGGCCTTTGCTGCGGCCTACGATATCGTCGCCGTCCCTTCCGACTCTGCGCTTCGGAGCTCCCTCCCTCCTCTGCCCGAGGCCGTGGTCCCGGAGATGCCTTCCGACGACGATGAAGAGGAGGCTCCTGAAAACGGCAACGCCGACGTTGGTGCCACTGATCCCCCAGTCGACAATCGTCCCGACTGTCGAGCCCAATATCACGGAGGCCTAGTCCTCTTGTAAAGTTGTAATCTTTTTTTTTTTTTTTTACCGGACTGGCGCCGAACGGTTAGGCGTAGGCCAGATCCGAACACTTATAAAAACATCTTACTCTGGATGAATGAACGTCTTTTTCCTTTTCATTTTTGATTCAGTAGGTGATAAATCATAAAAGTCGAGAGTGGCAATAAGTAACAATAAGTAACAGCCCCCTCTTCGGCGGGGAGCCAAAAGATGTAAGGTTGGCACTCTGCCGAAGTGTAAAAGTTGAGAAACTTTCGTGGCTTACCTTGGAAATCAAGGGAGAATAGCCCCGGATTTCAAAGTTGAGCCGAGTGAGAGTGAGTGCGCACCGAGCGATTAACTGATATAGTAGCCACCGGCTAGTTCAGTGGGTAGGTCCCGAGACCTGGGGCATATCCCCGAACGCTAGCATATCGCCGCGTCACCCTCCAAACACAATTAGATGTTCCACCGAACGATATGAACTATTTTTCCGGGTGTGTGTTCTCCCGAACATGAACGACTGCTCTCTTAAGCAGGTTTTAACGTTCGATCGAACGCTAATCGTCGTTCCCCTGAATGGTGATAATTTGTAAAAGAGTCTGAGCCGAGAGCCAAGACTTGTAAAAAATGAGGACTAAAAAAGCACAGTGGCTGAGGAAAGGATCTTATTGTTAACATCTTAACCCCCAAACATTACAAAAACTGCCGAGGGCACAAAAAGTGAAAATGATAAACATAAGATCCTATCCATAGAATTTCCTTAACTTGGAGGTGTTCCATGGGTTGCTCACAGCCGTGCCATCCATCTCGACAAGCTTGTAAGCCCCATAGCCGGCTTTGGCCACGATACGGATTGGGCCTTCCCAATTAGGCATAAAATTCTTCTTGTTTTTCTTTTGGACAACCTCTCAGAGGACGAGATCATCAACGTTGAAAGGGCGGATGCGGACGTGCTTGTTATACCCCCGAGCGACCTCCTACTGGTACGCAGCGTATTTGATGTGAGCTTCGTCTCGAAGGTCCTCGATGTGGTTGAGCTCGGAGGCTAGGTGCTCGTCATTGGTTGCGGGGTGGAAGACTTCCGTTCGGTCGGAGGGAGCGATGGCAGCAAGTGGAAAAATGGCCTCCATCCCATAAGCCATTGGGGAGTTCCTCCACCCATTTTCCCCGCTTGTTTGTCAGCCTGCGCTTGAGGCCGGCCGAGATTGATTTGTTCGAGGCCTCGGCTTGGCCATTCCCTTGTGGGTAAGCCACGGTTGAATTATAGACGTGGATACTCTTCTTTCTGCAAAGCGTCTTTATGGCCTCGGCGACGAACTGGGTGCCATTGTTGGAGATAATAGCGTAGGGCACGCCGAACCTAGAAATGATGTTTTTTTAGATGAACTGCTCGACCTCGGAGGCTGTAATATGGATTAAGGGTTCGGTTTCAACCCACTTGGTGAAGTAGTCCGTAGCCGTTATCAGGTGACGAAACCCGCCGGGGGCCGTAAGAAGGATTCCAACAATGTCGAGCCCCCACTGGGCAAATGGCCACGGGCTCGTAACGGGCTATAGTGACAAGGTGGGCTGGTGAAGAAGGGGGGAGTGTCTCTGGCACGCCTCACATTTCCGAACGTAGTCCTCGGCGTTCTTCCTCATTTTTGGCCACCAGTAGCCCTGGGAGACAGCCCGCTCGGAGAGGGTGCGACCGCCCAAGTGGCAACCACAACCTCCCTCGTGAAGCTCACGAAGGACGTGAGGTAACTCGACGTCGTGCACCACGCAGAGGTCAGGACCGATGTAGGTGCGCCGATAAAGCTGGCTGGATGGAGAGAGAAAATAGGATCCGGACTGGCAGCAGATGCGATGAGCTTCCTTCTTATCCGAAGGTAGGGTCTGGTCTCGGAGGAACGAGACCAGAGGATCCATCCAGTTGGGACCAGGCGTGGAGATGGTCATGACGTCCTCGTCGCCGGGTTTGAAGCTAGGAACGACGATCTCGCCAAGTGTAACCGTTCGGATGCCCCCAAGCTCGTTGCATGCCGAACCGAGAGCAGCGAGGGCATCGGCGTGTGCGTTCCGCGATCGAACGATGTGGGAGAAGTGTACCTTCATGAAGCCGCTCTGCAACTTCAGGACATGGCTGATGTATTTTAACATCCGAGCATCACCAGAGCCATAATCACTATTCAACTGGTTCACCACCAGCATGGAGTCGCTGTAAACCTGAAGCTCCTCCACTCTGAGAGCAAGAGCCAAGCGAAGGCCGGCAATTAGGGCTTCGTATTCGGCCTCGTTGTTCGTGGTCGAGAATCCAATGCTCATGGCGCACTCATGGAGTGTGCCCGCGGGGGAGATGAGAACAATTCCAGCCCCTGCTCCTCGGCTGTTTGAGGCACCGTCGACGTGCATACGCTAAGAGTCACCCGTGTAGATGGTAGCCGTTCGGGGAGGGGAACGCTTCAAGGCAAAGCCAGAGTGCTCGCAGAAGGGCGCGGGCCCGTCCCCGACTGTCCCCGTGGAAAGTTGCTCTTGGAGCATGGAATCCAGCGTTGGGGTGAGTTCGGCGATGAATTCTGCTAATGCCTGACCCTTGATCGCCGTTCGGGGCTCATACTGTACGTTATAGTTTGCCAACTCCAGGGACCACTTACAGATCCTGTCCGAGAGCTCGGCCCTGCGCATAACTGTCTTAAGTGGATACGCCGTGATGACTATGATCGTGTGGCACTGGAAGTAGGGCAAGAGTTTTCTCTTGGCGGTGATCAGAGCGAGAGCCAACTTTTCAATTGGCAAGTATCTAGTCTCGGCAGGCAGCATTGTCTTGCTAGAATAGTAAATGGGGAGCTGCTCCGTGCCCTCTTGTCGGACTAGCGTCGAGCTGACGGCGTGGTCGGATACTGCCAAATAGATGTAGAGATCTTCACCTTCTATGGGGCGTAACTAGAAGTGGTGCCCGAGCCATGTATCTTTTAAGCTCGTCGAGCGCAGTGTTGCACTCAGTGGTCCATTGAAATGCCCTTTTGCTAGTCTTGATGGAGTGAAAGAATGGGCGACAGACATCCGAGGATTTGCTAATGAAGCGGTTGAGGGCTGCCGCCATCCCTGTCAGAGGCTGGACTTCCTTGATTGTGGTCGGCGCTCCGAGGTTCCGGATTGCTATTAGCTGGTTAGGATTGGCCTCGATCCCTCGGTGGGTCACGAGGTAACCCAGGAACTTTCCAGAACTGACCCCGAACGCACATTTTTCTGCGTTGAGTTTCAAGTTATGATTTTTCAGGATGGCGAAGACTTTGCCGAGGTGAGAAAGATGGTCGTCAGCAAACTTGCTTTTGACGACCATGTCATCAATATAGGCCTCCATGATATCGTCGAGTTCTTTGGCGAACATCTTGGACACCATCCTCTGGTAGGTGGCCCCGGCATTCTTAAGACCGAAAGGCATTACCTGATAGCAGTAGGTACCTCTTGGCGTGATGAACGTGGTTTTCTCCACGTCCATGACGTCCATAGCAATCTGATGGTACCCTCGGTAAGCGTCCATAAAGCTGAGCCTGCCGTAGCGTCCACCAGCTGGTCTATCTGAGGGAGGGGAAAGCAGTCCTTTGGGCAAGCGTCGTTAAGGTTGGTGTAGTCTACACATACCCTCCACTTGTCGTTCTTCTTCTTGACCACCATAGTGTTGGCTAGCCAAGTGGGGTACATAATCTCACGGATGGCACCTGCCTCGATCAGGCGGTCAACTTCTTCAAGCACGGTGTCAGAGCGGATAGCGGAGGACCTTCTTGGTTTCTGCACCACTGGCCTCCTAGCCTGATCAACATTGAGGGCATTTGTGATGTAATCTGGGCTTACGCCCGACATCTCATACGGAGTCCAAACAAATACCTCAATGTTATCCTTGAGGAAAGAGACCAAGTCATTTAGGTCGGGATTGGAGAGGTCCAAACCCAGCATGAAGTATCGGGTACCATCATCGTTGATCGGCACCCTGACCAGTTCTTGATTGATTTATCCTCGGCCTTCAAGCCGACGTCCTCCAGAACAGGCGTGCATTCAGGTACCTCAATCCATTGCACTTGCTTGGGTATCCGGCCCTCTCTCCTGTCCTTCTGGCAGACGGCGTTGAGGAAGCATCGTTTTGAGGCCATCTGGTTGCCCCTGATGGTCTCCTGGCACTTGGATGTACCGATGAACCTGACGCACTGGTGGTAAGACGAGGCAACCGCCTTCATAGCGTGTAACCACCCTCTCCCGAGGATGGCGTTGTACGGGCTCGGAGAGACCACGACTGTGAATTTGACCTCCAAACGCATCGACCCCACTCAAATTGGGAGGATGATGCTGCCGAGTGGGTACACAGGAAAACCTAAGAACCCGACGAGGGGAGTATTTGAAGGGGCGAGCTCATCACGCGTCCGTCCCAAGGCTTTGTAAGCCGAATAGTACAGGACATCGGCGGAGCTCCCCTGGTCCACAATAATTCGCTGAACTTCGACGTGATCGATGCTGACCTCTATGACTAAAGCGTCGTCGTACGAGAGTTGCAATCCGTCCAGATCCTGCTTGGTGAAGGAGATGGTAAACGGATCCACGGGCTCTTCGTACTTTCGCTTCGGCGCTCTGCCGAGCGTCATCACTTGCATCGCCGCCTCCATTCTTTGTAGTTCCACATGCATGGCATTGGCTCAGTCTTTGCCGACTGGCCCATGAATCGTTACAACCACCCCAAGCCGTACCCGGTCGCCGGGCGCCTGCTGTCCCTGCAACGGTGGTGGACCCTGGTGTGCCTGCTGGTCGGGCTGGGTGTGAACACCCCGCGGAGCGATGTCCACGAAAACAGCCGTTGGTTTTGAAAAATGGATTTGATTGATTGAATGGAGTCGCCACCCGAGTTTGAGGACTGTACCCGAGAAACCAATTGAAAAATGACTCTTTTGCCCTTGGATTAGAACGGGTTCGGGAGCTAGGTTACGAGAGGGGAAGGAATTTAAAGCACCCCTCTCACCCGGTGTGATTACCGGTCTCTACTAAATGTTTGAAAGGATTTTTGAAAATATTGTTTAAACGGACTTCATACACAGATTCATGCTAAAACACAACAAATATATCAAAAAGATTAATGAGATGTGGGTGAATGCTTGTGCAAAATGTTATGAGCGGATGATTCATGTACAAAAGATGCTAAAGTTTCACTAAATGCCCTCAAACTGCCTCAGGATGCCTCAGAAATTGATCACAACTGCCCAACACATCACACCTGGATTGCAATCTGGGCGCCTGGATTAGACAGATCCAGGCGTCTGGATTGGATCCAGGCGCCTGGATTGGATCCAGGCGCCTGGATTGCCTTCTAGACAGAAAACTTAGAATTATATTTCTCACAAGAAGCACTAAATGCAATGTTTTGATTAGTTTACGTACATTCTAGAAAATGTATAACAACACAAAAACAGACTTGAACCTTAAATGTTACTCAAATACAATGAAATGGTACTAAAATGCAACAATAATACAATGATAATACTCTTTTTAGACACCTGTAATGGGATATGCTTAAGTAACATAGAAAATCTCATCTTGACACCTTAAAAACTAAGTGATCAGACCTTACAAATGATACATAAACTCATGTGAACACCTCGCTCTCATGTAACCCCCTTTCAAAGCATGATTGTAAACTCAAAACATTTTAAATGGTCATCAAAACAAGAATCTGAACATGTAATGTAAAGAACCATAGGTCAAGGCATGCAAATAAAGTACCAAGGACTGATCAAAATGTAAAAGAAAGCATAAAAAGTGATAAGGGAAAAAGGGGTCAGGCGCCTGCATGGAGTGAATCCAGGCGCCTGGACTCAATGCAGGCGCCTGGAAGGTGATGATCCAGGCGCCTGGATTTGGCTCTGAATGCACAAAACAGTTTTTTTTTTCTCTTGATGATTTTCAATCCTCTCTCAAACCCTCTACTGGTATAGAAGACCAATGAGAGCTTGATTGAGTCCCCCTCAGGGCCTTCTTGAGCACATTGGTAGAAAAACTACCTTTTTCACTTGATCAAAGTACTTGAAATGGTTTTTGAATGGGTTTTATGGAAATGTAGCTACTGATTCTTGAATTTACAGAGCTACAAAGAGTAGTTGGTGGATGCTTTGATGGAGTTTGATTGATGGAGATGAGTAAATGATAGATTGATGAGCAAAGAGGTGATTTTTGGGGTTGAAATGGATTAGATTTGAGGAGTGATGGATGAAGTTGAAATTTCTGGAGTTGTTTTGGCAGAGTAACAGCAAGGAAGTGATCAGATTTTTCAACCCCTCAAATGGAGGAGTGGTGTGGTTTAAATAGGCAAATAAGGGTTCAAAGTGGGCCTTTTGAACCCTTGAAAGGGTGAGGGATCACCTAGGGGGTAATGGCTAGATGTAATCATCTCTCTCACACCCCACTCCAACTGATTATGCAAGAAAAATCTCCCAAGATATCGTTCCCGCCCACTAACAAACTTAAATTACACTCAAACTGGACTGATATCCAGGCGCCTGGACTATGCAATTCCAGGCGCCTGGACCCCTTTCAGGCGCCTGGATTTGGCCAATCCAGCTTGAAAGGGCAATCCAGGTGCATGTGTTTAAAGGTTTTGGGCTGCTCCAGGGTTTCAAGGGGTGTTTTGGTAATTTTCTGGGAGGTTATTGGTGGGGGGTTTTCAAATCTTTGATCAAACCTTGAATGCTCTCAATAGGCATTTTCATCATCGGGGAAGTTCCGGAATTCCGAGGGTCCGGATTGGGGTGTGTACACTGGGGTGCTGCCCCCTGAGCACGATCGGCGTGCAAATGTGGTCTATCCATTCCTCCATGCGGCCCTTGGCAACCAATCGCTCGAGGTGCGCCTTGAATGGTCGGCACCCTGTCGAGTAGTGACCCATCTCATTGTGGTAGGTACACTTTCCCTTCTGGGCCGGGTCCGAACCCATCTTCTCTTCCGGCCATTAGAACCAACGTTTCCTGCCGATCTCAGCGAGCAGCTTGTAGATCGGCATAGTGAAGACAGTCGTCTCGGCAACATAATCGTTGTCGCTTCGGGGCAGCCTTTCCCATCCCCCACCACCATTATTGTTTCTGTTGTTGTCCCGGGGACCTTTGTTCCCGTATCCTCCCCCCGCTTTCTTCACATTGATTACCTGTTTTTTTGCTTCCTTCAGCACTCCCTTGCCGGCATTCCCCTTCAACGCTCGGTTGAGTAACAGTTCTTCAAGCTCTCGGAAGCGGTCCACTGTTTCCATCAACCCCACCATATTTTTTGGTGGCCGTACCATGAGTTCTTTGAAGAGGTCGGAGTGGTCGTCGAGCCCGTTCTTGAACGATGTGGAGGCAATCTTCTGGTCGCAGCCTTCCACGAGGCTGTAGACCTCCCAATACCGCGCGATATACTTCTGCAGGGTCTCGTCCGAGCCCCTTTTCATGTTAACAAGCGCATCGAGTGTCTTCGGCTGTGTTTTACTAGTCACAAACCGAGACGTGAACACGGGTTCGAGCTATCGAAGTCATGGATAGACCCAGGAGTGAGCTGACTGTACTAGAGGAGTGCCGTCGTGCCCAAGCTCATAGAGAACGTTCGGCACATGAGGGAGTCGCTGTGGCCGTAGAGCTCGGAGACTAAGCAATATTGCTGGACATGGGTGATCGCATCCGTCGTCGGCTCATACTTGTCAAATTTGGAGATCTTGAACCCGCGCGGTGGGATTGCCTCGGTAATGCCCCGAGAGAAGGGGGACTGTTTGGTCTTTTCCAGCCTGGAGTCATACGGGCCCGGACGATTAAGGTCGATCGTCCGGTATTCCCCATGGGCACGTTTCGCCGGCCCGGCAGCCTGGTGTAACGGATCGGGGCCATTGACGTGCACGTTGCTCCTCTCGGAGGACAGCCTCTTATTGTGCCGATCCTGGCCCTTCGCCGCCTCTTCCCGGGGGCGGTTGCGTTTGACCTCAGGCTCGGTGTGAAATGCTTTTGTCTCGCCCGTGCGCGCGTTGACGAGCACGATACTTCCGCCGTCGTTCCGCAGTTCGTACCTGTCTCCTGGCCTTAGGCCTTGTCTTCGTCATGGCCTAGCCCTGCCGAGACCTCGATCGGGTCTTCGACCGCCTTTCTGCGCGAGCCTTCGCCTCGAGCGTTGGGGACGCCATTTCGGGTGCCATGTCGTCCCACTGATTGTCGATGGCGCCGATCACCTCCCCGATCGTTCGATCGATTATGGTTACGGCCGTCCCCCTGCTCTTCATGCGCTCGACCCTTCCCGTTGTGGTCTCGGCGTATTTGTAGTGGGCCTGCCGAACCATTTCCTTTGTCATACTGCTTTTCTAGTTCTCGGGCATATTCTGCGTCTCTTCGGACGTCAGGCGTCCGAGCGCTGGAGGCTGTGGTACTATCCTCGGGGTAGTCCGTTAGCCTAGACTGCCCCCACGTGTCTGTCGTCCTCGGGAACGCTCTGTCTCCGACGGCACAACAAGTGCATTGCCTCGGTGGTCTACTTCAGTGACCTGTCCGAGGTGGGAAAAGACTGGAGCCCTTTCCCCATCGTTGGTCCTCGTGCTCAGCGGAGGCCTCCGGGTCCTTGTCCGACTGCTAGACCTCGACGCTGTGGGCTGATTTCTGGCCCGCTTCATAGCTAATACTTCTTTCCTTAGCAGGGCCAGTTCGGCCTCTACGGTGAGAGGAGGAGGGGGAGGAAGAACTTCCGTGAGTGTCGGAGTCGTGAGGTTGTCGAGAGAGAGAACGTTCCCATCCATGTTAAAGAGGATGCTGCTGGCTCCGGTGTTGCTAGGACCGGCGCCGTTGGTGGCCACGGTGACCGTTCCATCTCTGTTGACGACAGGAGAGAGGGTGAGCCCCAAGTCGCTCCTGACCTGATGGTACCGGTTAGCGGAGTTGCGGTACTCGCCGGCAGGATCAAATGCATTGAGACCTAAAGTGAGGTTGGCCATTTGAGCAATGTTTGGAGAGGTTCTGAGGGAGAAGCTTTTAGAAAGTGGGAAGAAACACCACCAATGTATATAGAGAGGCTTGGAGGAATTATTTCCAGTCCCCAGCGGAGTCGCCAATTGTGGGGGTGCTTTTCATTGAAAGTGAGCTCTTTCGACCTTCTGAACTGGTGTGAGTGATAGTGGAACGATTGGACCACTTTGAGCCCTAGCTGCCCACCGGAGAGGACGACCTGCACATGAAGACAACCACGTTAGTGCCTAGCCCGGACGATGGTGGTCCGAGAAGGCACTCCGATGGCTAAGTTAGTCACCGGAGGAAAGAAATACGCCGGAAATCCAGAGAGAGAAATGTAGTTGTGAGGGTAGTTAATGTGGAGAGAGGGGGTCCCCTTTGTGGTAGTTGTAGCTGGGTATTTATAGGCAAAGGGGACGTGCGTTACACGCGCTCGGTCCCCCTCACGCGCATGTCATTCCTGTTCAGAATGACAGCTGATGTGACTTCCATCTCTGTTGCAGATGCCGCGTTTCGGCTGACGTCATGGCACGTGGGTTCGAGGGGTCACATCACCTCGGGACATTCCCCATTACCCACGTGACTCTGCAGGCGGCGGTGGCAGGGTAGGTGACTGCCGCATTCAATGCTCCATTGTGGAATGTGTAGCGTGCCCGATACACCACCTCTAGATCAAGTACACCTGAGCCACCCGCGTGGTCGAAGTCAACCGACTCGGTATGCGAGTAGCCCAGTCTCTCGGGCGCTCGGTACGTCGATCGACGGAGCCCCAGAGAGCGATCCGAGAGCCAAGTAGAGAGTGTCGCGTCCTCGGCACCTCCGGGTTCGGCGAACATCACACAAATATATATTCGTCCCAACCTGGACATTAGTGCCGAACGCCGAGGGTACCATACGATCAGCGGGGGCGAGATACAGCTGTCCGCATTCAGTTTCGTGGATTTCGAGATACTGACCCTTTTGCTCTTTTATTATGCAGAGTGGGACCTCCGCTGGTCCCTACGAACCCGGCCGCTACAGGATTATTTCACTAAAAGAGTTGTTTTTGTCCTGATGGACGCAAGTCGTAGTTAACAATAAGTTCATATATATAGCAACCGTGCCCCTGCATTAATGTTCATTGATTGATGAAGGGGTAGATAAGGGTTCATGTAAATAGCATGGATATAACAATATTTCATCAAACAGTATCTAAATCGAAGTTACATGTTCAAAGACTCAATACATTTAAAACTAGACATGTAAATTAGTGACTACCATAAATGGACAAGATGAAGTGGGAATACAATTTGGACATATTAAAGGCCTTTGACAATGGACTCCATGTCATGGCAACAAGGCCATGTGGGAACGAAACTTGAATGCCTTAAAAGTCATGAACATTGAAATCTAATGTTGGGTCAATTTCCTACGATATGCACTTCCTTTTTCCCTTAGGCTACACTTTTGTCTGATTATGTAATAGTAACTGTTAGAACATCTGTGAAGGTTAAGTCCCACATTGGAAAAATAGAAAAAGGGTTGGATCTTAATATACAATTGGATGACTCACCACTTACAAGGCTTAGCCTTTTAAATGGATATGGGTCATTTAATGTATATTGGGCCCAACGAATGTGGTGGACTCCGTGGATACTCCTCAGAAGTTTAGGCCTTGTGCACGTCGGTGCAGCGGAAGCGATGGCGGGATCGATGCATGCTACGAACTCCCAACAAGTGGTATCAGAGCCAATGGCTGACGATCTATGGGCAGATTCTCGGCGCGCCATGGATAGGCTTGCATGGTGAACTCCAAGTGATGGAAACAGAAAAGTCCAACAGTGCAAGTAATGTGGTGTGCCCGTTGCAAGGTGATGCAAGCGAATGCAACACGTGTTGCACGTTGACTTGTCGGGGAGCATGGTGCCAGTTAATGGGCACGTTGGCTCTCAATGGAGTTTCTCGTCGGGGAGCATGGTGCCCATGAATGGGCACGTTGGCTCTAAATGGAGAATTTGATGGATGGATCTGAATCGTTGGAGTTGGTACAGAATAAGCCTAGTTTGAAAGATTGGGTTGAGAGTAATAGATCAGAATCAAGGGGGAGCTTGGATGCAAGAAACGAGAAAGGCTCAATGAACGGTTCACACATGAGGGGGAGATTTGTTAGAACATGTGTGTAGGTTAAGTCCCACATTGAAAAATAGAAAAATGGTTGGACCTTAATATACAATTGGATGACTCACCACTTACAAGGCTTAGCCTTTTAAGTGGATATGGGTCATTTAATGTATATTGGGCCCAACGAATATGGTGGATGCTTGACCGATTAGGTGACTAAAAATAAGACGCGTCCCAAGCGTAGGACTCTTGACCAGTGTAGCACAATATCTAGAAGTACCAGAGTCGAACCACAGAGATGACTAACGGTGTTGACTCAAAAGTGTGAAAGTGCAGTTTTACCTGGCTCTTAGGTAGCCACCCCTTGATTTGATGAAATTTATTGGCTAAATTACTAAGCTAATGTAACTGAATGCAGATTAATAAAGAGAGCGCAGCTGAGGGGACCCGGCGTCCGCAACTAGTCTAATCAATATTTACTCGGGCCACAATTACTCGTTCACTGATTTTAGAATACAAGAAAGGCTTCCTAACAAATGCGCACCACCTGTCACCAGATTCCGTGGGCATTCGAATTCCGATAATGCCTGGGTTTGTTTGTTAGAAAAGTTTCTAGTTCCCAAAATTGCTTGAGAGTTGAGTTAATTCGGCCCCGAGGTGAAACATTGATAAGTCTAGCCGTACGGCGCCTTCGCCCCGCAGCCGCACTCAAAGCGACTACTCACTCATGATTGCAATAACTACCGAAATCAAATTAAACCTAGATCTAGACATGCTTGAAGAATAAAATATGAAAGCAATAGACAACGATACCGTAAATTGCAAGGGAAAATCGAACTTGATTATGAATACGCAAAACCAATCCATAAGCTGGAATTCTGAAAATCTGGAACACTCGAAACGTTGAATGCTGAAGGAAAAATTGTAGCCGAAAACTTCAAAACGTAAGACCTAAGGAAAATTCATGGAACCCTAATCTGAGTTCTAATCAGAGTATTTATACTAATCTCCTAATCCTAATGAAAAACAAATGAAAATCCGGAAATATTCTTCGCGAAAGACCAAACGTCGACGCTCAGTGGCCTTGCTAAGCCACTCGGTAGCACTACCAGGAAATGAGGGTAGCGCTACCGCTTCCTTAAGTTGCTGCGTTGACCGTTGCTCCTCGTGTTGACTATTGACTTCTAACCAACCGGTAGCGCTACACCACTTTTAGTGTAGCGCTCAAGAACCTTCTGTTCATTTCCTGCACCCTTTTGTGCCAATCTTGAGCGCTCCAAAGAATTAGTGTAGCGCTCCCGACGGGTTTCGACTACTTCCGCGCCAAATCAACCTCAACACTTAGTCTTCTCAGCCTTCCCATTCTCGATTCTCGTGCACGCCTTTCCAATAACTTCAATTAGCGCCAAAACACCTCAAATTCCTGCACTTAAGCACAAACACAAAATCCAACCACGTGCACACATTAAATGGAAAATGAGGATTAAATACACGAAAACCGCGCTAACTCTATCCTACTTAGGCGCTCAAAAGCATGCTTTCCACACGCCTATCACATCCCCCAACTTGAGCGTTGCTAGTCCCTAGTAACGAACGAAATGAAAATAACGAAAGAAATACAACGACTCAATAAAGGATACGAGGGTTATGCAACCTGTAAAAAATCAAATGAGCAATTTAAATATCATCTCCTTACCACCCACAACTCGGTCACATGCATGCCCTAGCAAAAAAATCCGAATAATTCTACTCCTCAACAAGGTTTAAGATAGAAATGCTCCCACGTGACACAATATCACTCATACTCACTGAAACACTCTACATCCCATGTGAGGCGCCTGGCGATCAACGTGGAATGAACAAAATCACCACGTGCCAGTCAAAACAACGCCGAAATACACAATAGAAGCTCACAAATCAAGATACCACACATTCATAATCTAAATATAACACATGCATGCAAGTGAGTCAAACGACTTGCCTCGGATCAACTAAGGGCTTTGATAGGCTAATAATGACCGTGGTTAACAAGAGAAGGGAAAACATGCAAAGGGTGACGGCCTATAGAAGCTCATGGTCATTCTACCCAGACTGGCCGTCACCAACACAGATAACACCACAACAAACATCACATAATACTAATACAAACCATCATACTAAACAAAATGTCACGAATAGAGTTCAACACAACCTCCGACCACACATACGGTCAAACCACCGACATAAAACAAACACATAAAAATACCAGAGTTTTTGACCTAAACAACACATGAAATAACAATCCATAATGCTAACACCACCCCGACCATGTCCAACTCTGCGTCCTACTCAACACTCCTTTGTGCTCACATCCTTGAATCATAGCCCAACTCCAGCTCAGTTTGCCTCTTAGGGTTCCATAACTTTGGTGAGTTTAGGTTTGGAAGGTTTAGAGGTTAAGGGTTGAATGGTGAAGGAGGAAGAGGGAACACGAGAATGGTGGGGTGGAGAGAGAGAGAGAGAGAGTGGGGAAAAATCGGATGGTCCCCCTCAACTTGACCGCGATTTTTTCTTTTTTCACTTTTCATTTCTCTCTTGTTTTTTTCTTTTTTTCTTTTTTTCCTTTTTTTTTTTTTTTCTCTTTTTTTTACGCGGCTACTATGATTTACTCTCTCTTTTATTATGGGATTATTGGTGGGTAGACAATGGTTTAAGGGTTGGGATTTTGGCTAGGATTAAGGTTTAAGGTTTTTTTTCAAGAACATGGCATCCACAAGCAATATTTTAACCTTTCCACAACAACGATGCTCCTTTATTCCAATGATTTGAGGCCTTTAAAATATGCACAGAGTTGGACCACCAAACTGACACACCATCCAAACACCGGTTTCCTAGGTTTGACACAGGAACTGACATGACTGGTTTGCACAAAAATGGGGTCGATGGGACACATTTAGTGGGTTAATCACGCAAAGATGGCCTTGTTTCATCCCCTAAGCACCTTACCAACTCTCACAACATGCATGCAAAATATTCAAACTATGGCATGTGGTACAAACGCCTACTATTTTGTGCAAGTGCGGAAATTGGAGAACAAAGAAAGATGGGATGCTTTAAGGATATACTGTGCACAACGTGGGAACAACTACTCAAACTTGCCTATCTTGCCTATGGTGCAGAAAATACTCAAACTTGGATGCCAGATATATGCATGTGAACAAGCTAAACAGGCAAACAACGAGACAAAAATCTAGCATGCTCACCTAACTCATACAAACAAGCATAACAATCGTATCCCCACACTCAAAAATTAACCAAAAATTTTAAAAATGAACCTAAACCTACTAACAACGCTCAAAACACAAATAAACGTGTACAAGGTACACCCCTTCCCCCAACTTGAAAATTGCTCTGTCCTCAGGGCATGAAGACAAACATAAAAAATGGAAAAAACAAGGGAAAGAGATGGACCGTCGGATGGTAGCCAACCATCATGACCCCGGCCGATGTATGGGGAATTTGCCGACACCGTTGCGTTTCGTCATCAGAACTGCTCCCAGGATCCGCTCCTTCGGACCGAAAGAGGTCCACAGCTAGTCACACAGAGCCGCGCCGAAGCTGTATTGGACTGACAACTGCCACGTTTCGTGGCACCCCTGCTCGAGGCTCCTGAATGCCTCACTCACTCCGGCGGAGAGGCCCAAACTACCAAGGCTGGTGTGGTAGCATGCTCGTCCTGCAAAAGACTGAAGAACCAACTACCTACTAGGCAACAAATGACGTCAGTACTGCCCGCTCGTGGAAGCTGGGCCACAACAAGAAAGAAAACAAATAAAGAAACCACCAGACCTTCACGCAGTCTCACGTGTCATACTTTTCTCCCCATCCCCCAACTTGAATTGAAGAGTGGGTGGCTATACAAGACCATAATGATGTTTTTTTTTTTAACTGAAAAACAAACACGAATATATATATATCTAAATTGCCCTTACAAACCGGGGCTGGGCACATGATCCTTCTTTTAATAGCGGCGTGCGAAGCTATGAAAACCCAAGTCAATGATGGGTACCCCTATTGCTAGAGGTCGGGTCCACACTCAATGAAGAGCATGGTACGCGTGAGCTACCCGTCAACAACTTCCTCTCTTGATCCTCCTCAAGGGATGAGGAGATCACAACCGAATAAGTATCATCGCCCTTCAAAAAGGCGTACTTAAGCGTGTCCGGGAGAGGCTTTAACTCTGGCTTAGGCGGCTGAACTGACGATGGAAAAACCTTAGGCGGAGGGTTGCCCAGAGGCTCGAACATTGGGTCATGGTTGACCCCACATAAATCCTCAAATGTATCCTCAACCTCTAACATATCTAACAGATCGACCACCTCTGGAGAATCTAAACATGACGCCTCCTCGGCGGTAAGAGCAATCTCCAGAGGATCCTTATATAAAACTGTATCAATGTGCTCCTGAACGAGCGTGTCAACCAAACATAACTCATCGAACTCCTCCTCACCCTCACCCAAGGTACTGCCACTATAGACATCCACCTCCATTTTCTCCTCGCCAATAGACAACTGGACCTTGCCAGTTTTGCAATTCATGACAGCATTGGAGGTGGCTAAGAAAGGGCGACCTAGGATGATAGGAGTCTTCTCTAAAGCCTCGGGGCCTGGACAAATATCTAAAACAATGAAATCAGCAGGGAATTGGAAATCGCCCACTCGAATCAACACATCCTCCACCACTCCCTTCGGGACTCTAACACTCTGGTCAGCCAACTGCAGCGTCACAGGAGTAGCTCTCAGATTGCCTAGACCTAGCCTCAAGTATACTGAATAGGGGAGCAAGTTAACACTCGCTCCTAAATCCAGCAATGCCTTATCGAACGTCTGGCCTGCGATAGCTATAGGGATGGTGGGACACCCTGGATCCTTGCACTTGGCAGGAATCTCAGTCTGAAGGATGGAGCTCACTACCTCGGTCAGAACCACATTGTTCTGATTCTTGCACTTAGTCGTGCAAAGGTCCTTCATGACCTTCGCACACTGTGGGAAAGACTCAATTGCCTCCATTAAAGTAATAGGGAATTGCACCCTCTTAAAAAGTTCTAACATCTTATGGTTCATGCTCTGCTTAGGTTTCGCCGCCAGCCTTTGGGGAAATGGAGCTAATGGTATCGCTGGCGGCGTTTGAGTCTTGGGGGCCGCATCAGCAGGCACCACCACCTCAGGTGACTTCTCAACACTCTCAGGAGTTGCGCGTGGTGCATTAACCGGCTCCGGGGGAGGAGCTGGTTTCTGCTTTGGCGGGATGGACTTGTCGATCTCCTTCCCATTTCTGAGAATGGTGACCGACTTGGCCTCCTCCTGATTCTGACCCTGAACATTCGGACCTGAAGAATTTCCCAAGTAATGGGCTCCTGCTGTACTACCCTGGGCTGGAAACTTGCCCTTCACCTGCTGCATTTGACTAATAATCGCAGTGAGTTGGGACATCTGAGTGGTAAGGGCTCCTATTTGCTGCCTCGTTTCCGTCTGGAATGTCATCTGTGATTTCATCATGGAGTTGACATTCTCCTCTAACTTATGATCTCGTGCAACCACCTGCGAATAACCTGGGGGAGGACCACGAGTGGATGGACCTGCCCCCCTACCAGGCTGTTGCTGATAGTGGTATGGAATGACTTGGCCCTGCGGAGGCCTGAATGATTGGGACTGTGAAAATTGCTACGGCGGAGGTAGCGCAAGGGGTTGAGCTTGACCTCCACCTGCAGGTCTGGAATCTGACCACCCAAAGTTAGGGTGATCCCTCCATCCTGGATTGTATGTATTTGAAAATGGATCCCAAGTCCTAACTGCATTGACCTCTTCCTGATTGAACTGACTTGCCCCTTTGGCCGCTAGAAACCCAGGGCAAACGGTCGCGGTGTGCCCTTTGCATTCACACCACACACAGACTTCCTCTATACTGACCTCATGGACTGAACGAGTCTGTCTCACTTCTAATTCTTCTAACCTCTGAGCCATTTTCTCAACCTGAGCCTGAAGTCGCTGGTCACGAATGGTGACAGGGACAATATTGGACCCAGAAGGTCCGGCTCGCTCAAAATCAGATGGTTCCAAGGCCCTCTGCCTATCAGCTAGGTCATCTAAGAAATCCCACCCCTGGTCAGCTGTTTTGGACAAGAAATCGTCCCCTTTGCAAGAATACTCTATGTGCTGGACGGTCTCTGCGTTGAGACCCAGGTGAAAAAACTCGACTAGTTGAATCCTCTCAAAACCATGGTGTGGTAATCTGAGGATTAATTCTTTAAAGCGCTCCCAAGCCTTAAGAAACGACTCGCCTCTCTCTTGTCTAAAGCCTTGGATTTGACGCCTAAAGCTTGTAGTCTTAGCCTCAGAAAAGTATTTCCTATAGAAAGCGTCGCGCACTTGCGCCCAGGTGGTGAGAGATTGAGACTTTTGCATCCTGAACCACATTAGTGCGCCATCCTTTAGTGTTGCCTCAAACAGCTTGAGACATGCATTCTCGTATTGGGTATTGGACGCAAGGTTGCGCACCAATCCCTCGAATGTCCGCACATGTTCGTATGGGTCATCGCACTCCCTCCCATAGAAATTAGGGAGGCTGTTCAGGACACCGAGTTTAACAGTGAAAGCATTACGTGCCTCTTGTGTCTCTCGAGGAAACACAATGGGTCCTTCAGGAGTGGACCTCTCTGGGTAAAGATGTTGCCTCAGAGATGGCTGTTGCGCTACTCGCTGGTCAGCCATATCACCTACCTCTGACTCTGACTCTGACTGGTAAAGTGGATTACTGACACTAACTGACTCAAAAGGTAATTCGATAAAAAGATCACTAATGGGAATAGACTTTGCCTGAGCTAGGTCTGACTCCGAACTAGAAGATGAAACACTAGGAGACACAGGCTGACCCGACCCCAGTTCTCGTCGAACTAAACGATGCGTAGGGTCACGGAAATAAAGAGGGTCCTGCTTAGGAGAACCCTTCTTACCTCTACCTATGATGACTAAACTAAAAGACAAAACTAAACTATGACTCTACACACCTCTGAACACTCGTTGCCGTCCTCGGCAACGGCGCCAAAAATGCTTGACCGATCAGGTGACTAAAAAAAAGACGCGTCCCAAGCGTAGGACTCTTGACCAGTGTAGCACAATATCCAGAAGTACCAGAGTCGAACCACAGAGATGACTAACGGTGTTGACTCAAAAGTGTGAAAGTGCAGTTTTACCTGGCTCTTAGGTAGCCACCCCTTGATTTGATGAAATTTATTGGCTAAATTACTAAGCTAATGTAACTGAATGCAGATTAATAAAGAGAGCGCAGCTGAGGGGACCCGGCGTCCGCAACTAGTCTAATCAATATTTACTCGGGCCACAATTACTCGTTCACTGATTTTAGAATACAAGAAAGGCTTCCTAACAAATGCGCACCACCTGTCACCAGATTCCGTGGGCATTCGAATTCCGATAATGCCTGGGTTTGTTTGTTAGAAAAGTTTCTAGTTCCCAAAATTGCTTGAGAGTTGAGTTAATTCGGCCCCGAGGTGGAACATTGATAAGTCTAGCCGTACGGCGCCTTCGCCCCGCAGCCGCACTCAAAGCGACTACTCACTCATGATTGCAATAACTACCGAAATCAAATTAAACCTAGATCTAGACATGCTTGAAGAATAAAATATGAAAGCAATAGACAACGATACCGTAAATTGCAAGGGAAAATCAAACTTGATTATGAATACGCAAAACCAATCCACAAGCTGGAATTCTGAAAATCTGGAACACTCGAAACGTTGAATGCTGAAGGAAAAACTGTAGCCGAAAACTTCAAAACATAAGACCTAAGGAAAATTCATGGAACCTTAATCTGAGTTCTAATCAGAGTATTTATACTAATCTCCTAATCCTAATGAAAAAAAAATGAAAATCCGGAAATATTCTTCGCGAAAGACCAAACGTCGACGCTTAGTGGCCTTGCTAAGCCACTCGGTAGCGCTACCAGGAAATGAGGGTAGCGCTACCGCTTCCTTAAGTTGCTGCGTTGACCGTTGCTCCTCGTGTTGACTATTGACTTCTAACCAACCGGTAGCGCTACACCACTTTTAGTGTAGCGCTCAAGAACCTTCTGTTCATTTCCTGCACCCTTTTGTGCCAATCTTGAGCGCTCCAAAGAATTAGTGTAGCGCTCCCGACGGGTTTCGACTACTTCCGCGCCAAATCAACCTCAACACTTAGTCTTCTCAGCCTTCCCATTCTCGATTCTCGTGCACGCCTTTCCAATAACTTCAATTAGCGCCAAAACACCTCAAATTCCTGCACTTAAGCACAAACACAAAATCCAACCACGTGCACACATTAAATGGAAAATGAGGATTAAATACACGAAAACCGCGCTAACTCTATCCTACTTAGGCGCTCAAAAGCATGCTTTCCACACGCCTATCAGTGGACTCCATGGATACTCCTCAGAAGTTTGGGCCTTGTGCACGCTGGTGCAGCGGAAGCGATGGCGGGATCGATGCATCCTACGAACTCCCAACAGTAACAAACATCATTTGGCAATAGATATGGCAATATACATAACAGTCAATTCAATAAATCTGGAGGGTAGGGTAGTTGTGTACTAATCGTTTGAAATTAATGAGATTTTCCCCAATAAAAACAATGTTTAAACTTAAATTGTGGAAAGAATGCAAAATTACTTCACAATAAACTACTAAAATATAAACTTTACAGATAACCTTATCAGACAACATTGAAAGAGCCCACCTAAAAATAAGATGACAGGTAAGATATTATTAATAAAGGGGGAAAATGTACTTTACCTACCTGTGATTTAGCTCGAATTGCAGATGACCTACCTCACATTTAAAAATGAGCAATTGACCTACCTATGGTTTTGGACTAAACTGCTACCTTTAGCTTTTCCATCCATATCAACGGAGTGTGTGATCTATGCGCCTGAATGGCAAGTGTGTACCAAAAAAACTTGTTTCCCACAAAAAATGATGCTTTCTTCTTCCTTAGTTGCCCCTCCATTTTTTTATAAAAGCCAAACCCAATTTCCAACTCTTCTAGGTACTTTTCTTTAACTTTTTTATTTATCTTTTTTATTAACTTATTAATTTTATTTTATTCTCTCTCTCCCTTTTCTTCTTTTGCTGTTTAATTGTTTTTTAGATATATGTAAAAAGTTTATGTATAAACTCACTCTTTATAGCCCCCTTTTTTTTGTTATGTTTATTCATTTTAGCTTCAAAGTCCATAGTTTACCGATCCATTAGAAACCTTAATGGAGTTGAGTACAAAAACCACTTTGAAGTTTCATTGCAATCAACTGAACCAATTTCAACAGCTTTAAAATTACGGTTCTATACAAAGGGACATACATCTAATTTTTTCTAGCGAAAACCCAGCAATCAATTCCTTTCCCAAAAAATGCAGAAAACCAGTTAGGGCTTTAAGCCTTTAAGGCTTCTGGCTTCATCAGTACAGATCAAACACAAATGGACTCAAGCAGTTAAGCACAAAAAGCATATCCAAGTTTCAAAGCGATCGACTCAATTCAACAGATTCCGTTAGAACCACAACCTTCAGGCAATCGATGTACGCCTACAACAATTTCTTACAACAACGATGTGAAGCAATTTTGGCTTTGATAATGCTCGATAAATCATCAGGATCAACACGATCTACATCGCCAACCGTCGACGGAAAACTGGAGTGATTGACGAGGTTGCTTCAGAGATCAAGTCGTCCGGTTATCCGTATACAAGATCGTAGCCGCCACTGGGGGAGTTGTAATCGAAGGTCCGGTACTCCGCCGACGTCAGATTCCTTGGCATCCGAGGGGATATTGAGGGCAGGTGGTGGTGGTGGTGGTGGCGGTGGGGAGGGAGGAGAGAAAAGGGGGGAGAGGATGGAAGAGAGAGAGAGAGAGAGAGAGAGAGAGAGAGAGAGAGATTTTGGTTGGGTGTGAACCCAGGTAATTTATCAACACATTAAAAAAAAAGTACATGGGTATTTAAGTCATTTAACACTTTCTGTTAACGGAGTTAAGAGTTGCAGTTTAGTCCAAAACCATAGGTAGGTCATTTGCTCATTTTTAAACGTGAGGTAGGTCATCTGCAATTCGAGCAAACCCCAGGGAGGTAAAGTGCATTTTCCCCTTAATAAAGCTTCTTCAACATAACACAAAAAACAATAAGGCCTTCTCTCTTAGCTTCTAAAGAATTACTCCCGCCAAAAAAAAAAAAAATTTGTCTAAACAAATTCAAAAATTAATTCTAACAAAATATGTTTTAAAAAAATATACAAGTAGCTAGGAATGTACCTATAACAAGACATTGGGTGCTCCAACCTTTGGTTGGATCTTATCTCTCGCTCGATGTAACCTTCGTCGAGCTTCTTTACTAAAACTTTTGTTGCCGATCAAAAAAAAAAAATGTACCTATAAGAAGACAACTTTTAAATATCTCACCTTAAAAGTTCTGGCAGGTAAGAAATATTAATGAGTTTCATAAACAAATATCTACAACCCTTATAAAAAGAAGCAAAGATCTTTGGATTAATTGTAAACTAAAAACCTATCCCCAAGATAAGCCCATTTAATAGTTTAACCATATTTCCTTTCAGATACAACTCACAATCCTTAGTATCCCACTCTCCCTATTTTAAACTTTTAGAATGTTGATTCAAATCGATGATTATGATTTCTGGCTACTTGTTGTTCCTCTTATCTTACTCCTATATGGAGTCATCCTGACATTCCGCAATTCTCCATGGTTTGGTATCATCAATGACCACAGGGTAATCTCATACGGGTGCTTCATATTCACCAGCGTTTGGATAGTCTTATTGGTAATCTACAGCCCCCAAAATCGCCAGCACGCATGAAGGTACTAACAACAAGGAAAGAAGCATCATGATCCAGTAAAAGGTTCTTGAAGACAATGAACGAACCAATGCTATCGTAATAAAGTTTATTTTTACTTCGAAGAGGTCTTTAGTATCTGTATTCCATTTTGTGTTCAGACAAAATACCAAAAAAATCTTCCTCTTATCCTAATCCTCTCAACAGTCCTTCTAACAGATGTAAAAAACACTACCTTTTGTCCTAATTACCCTCTCAGCCTAATCTAACAGAGTTATCAAATGTTGTAAAACATGAAGTAATACAAACCTCATCAGTTCTCCCTATACCATAACCCTAAGGGAAACTTATGATCTATATAGGAAAACTACATGAATACCGCCACATATTGTAAATTTAAGGGGTTAATGCAAACTAATAATGAGTACGAGACTTTGTGCATGCACGGAGGCATAAACCTAGTTGCATTAAATGATTTGAGTGACCAATATATGGTTGGTACTCCTTCCGTCCATTTTTTATCGACTATTCCATTTTGGGCTATCTTTAATATGTGTGTTTTGAAAAGTTAATGGGTAAAAACTTGTACATAGTATTTTTCCCTTTTGAAAAATTAGTGGGTAAAGAATTAATGGGTAAAAGTGGAGGATAATTCTGTAAAGTGGAGGTAAAAGTTGGTGTAAAAAGTGTAAAATAAAGGTAAAATTTAATGTGAAATGTGTAATAATGATGCCTTTTTAATAAGTTGGATTTACGAAACAACACACTTAAAAATGGACGAAGGGACTATTAGTTTTTAAGGGTAAAATGAGGTCTTTAAACATTTATAGTATAGGATTAACTCATAAACCATGATGCTGTCATGGGGGAAAACATAAGTAGTGCTTGGGTTTAGGATTATTTAATTATTATCGAAGTTGTTATTATTTTGAAGACAAACATAACCCAATCCTAGTCCTAGGCATAATGCGTTCCAATCATATGGTCGTGGTTTTCTAATCGTTTGTATTATTATTATTTTTTACATGGATAGTTTGCTCAATAGGATTATGGGGTTACACACGTATTAGGATCCTTTTTTTTCGATGCTCAGCCCTCAGGGTCTCTGGGCTAGTATAAATGCAATTCCACTAATTCTCTCTCCTGTTTAGTCATAGATTGACCATTCACGCCCGGATTAAAAGATTTACAAGAAATTACTTTCTTGCGGTCTAAACCTAAGAATTAAACCTTGGTTAATCGTATGGGAAGCTAACCTACCAACCAACCGAACTAGAAGTGTCAAATGGGCCTTGCCGTGTGCCGGCCCAACCCGTGTTCCGTTCCAAGCGTGCTTCGTGCCATGCCTAGCTTGGCCCATTATTTGTCGTGCCATGTCATGCCTGCCCATTGCCTGCCCATTTTAGAATATCCTCGGTGTCTGGGCACACCTAACTCCATGCCGTGCTTGTGCCAATTCACTTGTCGTGTCGTGCCCGTGCTCATTTGGGCTTTTTTTTTTAATCACGTGTTGTAATGACGAAAAAAAATCTTTTAGACCCAAATTTTTCCCAAATAGGTATAATAAAATAAAACAACAAAAATTAATGCCATCTGGAAACAATTCATAACAAAAAACATTGAATTCAGTTAGGGTGAAATAAAGTTTGATATTATGAGACTCGTGAGGTGTCCAAATGAAATAGTAGTTGTGAAGAATGTAAGACAAAGAAAGGAAATAAGCAAAAGCTAAAATGTATGATTCTTATTTATCTTCATTATCTAATAAAACTCAACTCCCAATTACTCTAAAATCTATCTCTTCCCCCTCCCATGTTCTCTCTCCTTACCCACTCCCCAGAACCCTCACTATATCTCTCTCTTAATTTTTTTTTTAAAATTGAAAAATCTAGAAAATTAGGGATGGCTGTTTAAGGTTTGTGGGACTTCAATATATTTGTTATATAGATTGATGATTGATTGATTGACTCACACGATATATGCACAACATGACATTTAAAGATACTAATAAATTAAGCAATCCTGATTTTAGTTTGCTACTACAAATTAAGCATTCTTCTTTGTTACTCGTGCCATTCTCATGCCCGTGCCGTCCCCATGCCCATTCTTTTCCATGCTCATGCTCTTGCCACTTGCCACAGAACACCAGCCCAACTTAGCCCGCCTATAAGATCGTGCCTTATCATGCCATGCCTGAGCCTTATCGTGCTGCTTTTAAACATATTGTGTTCATGTCGTGCCTGTGTTGGCCCGATCAGTTTGACACCTCTAAACTGAACTAACTCTTAGGACCTTATTAGGACTTAAAAAACCGGGAAATTATTGGCAGCCCCCACTTTTTGGGTTTGTCCCATACTAGACCTTTTTGGTCTTACGGTTCTTTACAAGCCCTCTTCGAATGGGAGAACATATTGAGCATGTGGTTGATGTTGACACATGCTGATGTGAAAATATTTTGTTACGTTTTGCATTTTAAATTTTAAAATTCAATATCTTTTATTATATATATATATAGGTTAAGCTTCTAATCCGGACCTCCCGTTTCCGGACCTCCATGATCCAAACATTTTTTTGACGATCCGATCCGTCCAATGTGTTCAGAAGGTGTTTTCAAGGGTCCACGCGAGAAATCTTCAAAAACAAATACCGGGAAGGGCTTGATCCAAGCAGTTTTCGCAAAAACTTTATATTTACAGTTTTTGCGAAAACTGTTTGGATCAAGCCCTTCCCGGTATTTGTTTTTGAAGATTTCCCGCGTTAACCCTTGAAAACACCTTCTGAACACATTGGACGGCTCGGATTTTCCAAAAATAATTTGCAACACAAAAAAAATCATTTTTTTCTTATTTTCGGGAGGTTTGGACTAGAAATTTTACATATATATATATATATGATCCCCTTCCCATCCAAACCCTTACAATGTGGACTTCGTCCGCATCTCATAGTTCCGGACCAAATCTCGACGATCTGAACCGCTCAAGCATATGCAATTTTTATGAAAAATTGCTTGAATCAAGCTGTTCCCGGCGTTATTTTTAACTGATTTCTCGCGGGGACCCTTAAAAATACGTTTTAAACACTTTGGACAGTTGATTGGGAAAGTGGGGTGTGGATAAGAAATTTAACTTTTTGAAACCTACTTTACGAGATCTATTAAACAAGATTCCTAGTGAATATGAAAATATCTATGTCAAAAAAAGTTATTTTTTGGAGTGTTTGTATAGGAGGTGTGAATTTGTATGTTGTTCGGAGTGTGAATTGAGTTAAAAAATTATTATAATTAGCACGCATGGAAAAGGACATAAACGGAGCTTATGAGGATAGGGTTTGACAAGGGATGCACCTAAACGGGTAGACTCTGCAAAAAAAAAAAAAAAGAAGACCGGCCAGTCAAAACCCCCCTTACAGAACCCCAACATGATGGCCCAATCGGTGCCGAAGAAGCCCAGTCAGTCCTAATAGCAATGGACATGGCTTGGTCTCAGATTGGTTTGGACTATCCGACCCAACACCCCACTAGATCGGGTCTCGCGCAATTGTATTTTCATTACTTCCCTCAAATGCTCACACAAGAAGGGAAGTTTACGAACTGTTTCGCAGCTCTTTCCGATCAATTCTCTCTCTCTCTCTCTCTCTCTAAATTCGGTCGCTGATCGTTGTCGTTGTTCAACTGATATCATGAATTGTGAAGTTTGTCAGCTTAAAGAATTGGTAAAGCCTCTCCACTTGTTTCTGTGCACTTACACAATCACATACGTGATTGATATTACTAATTTCGTTCAAAATTTGATACATGTGCCAATCGCTGCCTCCGTTGTCGATTCTACTTGTTTGGTATAGTGTTTTCAGATTTTTAATTTTGGTGTTTGCAGGAATTGGAGCACTTTGAGGTTCGGGAAGTATTGCGATGTAAGTTAGCGTCTACGATTAGTGTACTTTTTCGTTTTTTCTAATTGACCTAATGAATTAGGTATAGCTTCTTGGAGCATTTTCGTTTCTAAAGGCTAGTATGGCTATCGATGGCGATAAACAAGCTAACAAATGCTTTAGATATTGATGGTTCTTGTGTGGGAACTGATTGAGGATATGAAGTAAAAGAAATTAACAATATGGCCAGAGCTCCACTTATGATGCTATCAACCAGTGGTTCATGCTAAAAATCAACAGCAGTTATTGACAATAAGTATAAATTTATTTTTTCCGCATGTAAGCACAATGTACTATTCTAAGTACAAGTTTCATGTTTTAGAACGGATTTCTTACTAGATTCAAAAGCTTTAATTTTCACATGAAATTAAATATCATATTGAAGAAAACAGAAGTCCTAACATCCACTTTGTGCGTGTATTGCCGAATTTTAGGTCTTTCTCTGGTCCTCCCCATCCATATCCTCATTGATTGGGATTACATGAGTATGGATACTGTTTTTTGTTGATCTGCTATAGGTCCTAAAATGGAAGGTCTAAAAACTAAAGTAAGAATCAGAATTCCCAAACTTCAAGAACACAATATAATCAGTATATGCTGGTCGTCTTGCATCACTCTTGTTTTGGCACTAATCAGTGTACGCTTACTAGTTTTTGTCTAGACATTTAACTTAGGAGATTTTATGTGCAGGTGTTCTACACACAATATTCTTCCATAGGGCTTTAGGTCTTGTGCGTCCCAAAGATGTTGATTTGGAACTGTTCGACATTACATATGTAAGTGATTTGTAATGGATGGGAAGTTACTAGCCTTCATTGGATACATATTGGTTTGCCGTGACGCATTTGTAGTATAGAACTAATCTGTTCTTTCTTCAAGAGACGATTTCCTTCTCTCTAAATAACACGAAATGGCCTTTAGAATACTTATTTAGTTGTGTGGAATTTGTTGTTCGAATTCAACTGCTTGGGTTGGGGGAATCAGTTGTTGATTTGGATGGGGACCCCAAATACCAGAGTTGTGATGGGAGGAGCCTGTTTTAGGTTGCAGTTTGAGATGCAAGTCTGATTAAGCAACCAAATTCTTTTTCCACTGCTTCCAGAAATAAGGTTGCCGTCATAACTGCCATCAAGATTACCTTGCAAAGGCGGATCCTTTCATGGGCTAAGGTGGGCTATAGCCCAAGCGAGGGTAAAAAAAGGGGAAAAAAAAGAATCATATGTAAAATTTTAGCCCAACAGATTTTAGCCCACCTCATTTTTTTTTTGGTGTCTCCCAACCCATTATCTCCTACATGCTATCTTGACGCCTTCTTTGAAGCTACTCCTTATTGATCTTGTAGCTTTTCTTATGAAGATTTTTTCTTCCTAGAGTTTTTCTTCTGATTTAAAAAACGACTTTGGGGATAGGAAAAGGGTTGGGAAGAGGAAATTAAAGTCCTTAAAGTTATTACACAATGGACACTGCAACGACATTTTTTTATTGATTGATATATATATATATATCACCGGTGATCCAGTCAAGGATCCCGGATTGAAGGTTTTTGGGTGTTTTGAAGGTTTTAAAAGATGTTTTTGCATGACCCGAGCCGTCCAATATGTTCAAAAGGTGTTTTCCAAGGTTCACGCGGAAAATCTGCAAAAAAAAATACCGGGAAGGGCTTGATCCCAGCAGTTTTTCGCAAAAATTGTATATTTACAGTTTTGCGAAAAACTGTTTGGATCAAGCCCTTCCCGGTATTTGTTTTTGATGATTTCCCGTGTGAACCCTTGAAAACACCTTTTGAACACATTGGACGGTTCGGATTATGAAAATTTGATCCGGAACTCATAGTTCCGGACTTAGGGATCCCGGACTAGATCGGGACTTATATATATATAGGCCCGGATCTCATCCGGGATCGTTCGGGACTTCACTTTCCTAATCAAATTTTCATGATCCGAATCTTCCAACATGTTTAAAACGTGTTTTAAAGGGTCCCTACGAGAAATCAACAAACAAAATGACCGGGAAGGGTTGATCCAACCAGGTTTTTCATAAAAACCATATATACGTTGGACGGTTCGGATCATGAAAATTTGATCGGGAAAGTGAAGGTGTGGACGGAAGGGAAAATCCGGGATCCTTGATAGGATCCGTGGCGTATAAGAATTTTAGCAGATACTAATTTGTAACGAGTAATCTGAAACGGTACCCGGTATCACACTGGCACTTGTAAGTACTGTACAAGTAGTAAAAACGATATCATGCTTGATACGATATTCAAAACCTAGGTTAGCCCAAGGCAGATTAGGTTTTTGGATTCACCCTTGTTACCTTGCTAGTAACTAGGTGCGGTCCTCAAGTTAAAATAAAAATCTAGCAATCTATCTTCCTTTTATTGGTTGTTTTCTTTTTATGTCCATCGTTTCACCAAGCAACCTAACCATAAAAACGCACTCTACTTAAAAGTTTGTGATATGTTTGAAAGCTTATAATATGTTTGTGCTGCATGGATGTATGTTAAGCAACACCAAATGGGATCCTCTGATCTTGCATTCACATTCCTAATATTACCTTCTGCTGCTCTTTTGCTGCCGTAGCCATCACACCTATCACCAACTCTCTTGACAGGTCTAATATCCCCATCTAACGTCATCGGTTCACCACATCTTCCACGTATCTGTCCCTATCTCTGGCTCACGCTGTGCAACTAGGTTCTATTCTCATTGAAAGTTGAATCCAGAAAAGCAGTCGCCCATTGCTCATCCAGCTGTTACACCAACAGCGTTTCTACTTCCATCACTCTTTTTAGTTACTTTCTTTGATTCCTCCCCACTTTTTGTAGAGGCCTATGTTTCTGTTGCTTCACACCTTGCAACTAGGTCCTATTCTCATTGAAAATTGAAGTCAGAAATAGAAGTTTACCATTGCTCATCCAGAAATTCTACAAAATGACATTTCCACTTCCACCACTTCCTTTTAATTACTTGCTTTAATTCTTCCCCCTCTTTCTATAGAATCCTATATTTTTGTTGAATTTTGCCGCCTAATTACTACTTGACGTGAATTTCATGGGTAGAGTCACCACCCAGTTGCGATGATGATCTTAGATCCGATATTTTTGAAATTTGTTCTCCTTGTTAATGTTTGTGACTCTGTACTTGCTTGTTTTGGTCTGAGCCTCCAATCTTATGAAGTTTGAACAATGCTCCTTTTTTAATGTCTTACAGAACAATCATCATAGAAACTGTTCAAGCAAGGCAATCTTCATCATTTTATTAAAAATTTCCAAAACAATCATAGTCGTTGATCACCATTTGAACTCCCCAGATGGATGCCACATGGCCCTTGAATCGGTTTAGGGCTGAAGTGTTTCCTATTTTCGATGGCCTTTCCTTTTTATTTTCCTTATCCGTTAACCTCTTTCAGCTGACTATGTCTTCTCTAAGTGCCACGTGGCATAACTGACCTGGTCTTCGTGCAAAGGCTATATGGTATTTAAGTTTCAAGAATATAAACAATATTCCCTTGAGATATCTTGAAGTATGCCAGAAGGCGGCATCTGTTCTTGAAATCCTAACTGACCTGGTTGCATCATATACCGTGTGTTAAAATCTGTTTCTCAGCCTTTCTATCTCTTGAAGCCTCAACTCAATCGTCTTTGACTCCATATTGGCCCACACTCTGGGCCCACTTCCCATGCGTCTATCGTTGATTTTGCAAATTATGTGAAAAATGGGTGTAAATAAGGTGACATGCATTATGTTCAACAGGTGATAAGTTGTGTTGTTCAAACTTCAAATTGTTTTAGTGGTTACAAGAACTCTCTTTCCTGATTCCTAAGATTTGTACCTTCCATGTGTGAAGTGTTTGTGCAACATCTCCAACCTAACAACCTCTATAACTCTATTTGGGATGATCAAAATAAAGTTTTATATTCGAAAAGTGATTGTAGAGGGTTTCAGTATTCATATTTACTCCAACCATCCATGTCTATATCTCTATTTTTCATCTTTAGGGAGGTCAAAGTTTTTTTTCAAGCTAGAAGGGGAAGATCTTGGTTTGGGGTTGTGGTTCAAGGAATTATTTTATGTTGAGCAAATAGGCTATGTTACATGTTAACTAATGTTTCCTGCATGAAATTTTCTTCTGCTTAGATTGGAGCATTATGTATGGACTTTATGTTTTATAACAGGTATAGGAAATGGTTTCTCATTTTCTCTTACTCCGGACTTAGTAAGTTTCAAAATTAGTTTTTTCTTTATTCTGAAGCCATGATGGAAGCCAGTTTGTGTTGCATTACTTTGAAGTTGAACTGTATTTTTTGCTACTTACTGCCTACTTGTTACAAAATTTGCTATTGGAAGCATATACCATCTGTTGGTGGAATCTTGGCTAGAAGAGTGATCGGATGAAGCAAGGAAGATATATCTTCCTCGTGTCTTACGATTTGTAATTATTATATTCAAAATCTATATGAGTGCAGAACGTGCTTAAACAGTTTCTGATTTAATTGCACTTCATCCATGGTCTTTGGAGGGATTGAAATTGGTATCTAAATTTTTTTGGACGGTATGTTCGTTTAATGCTGGAAATTTTATTGCATAGGTCCAATGTGGCGACTTGGACCTTGACAAGAAAATAGAGGAGAAGATTGACCAGTTCATCGATAGGGTGGAGAAACACCCGAACAAGAAAAATCAGGTTCTTTCTTTGCTGCATTTCTCTTAGTTTTATCTTTCTTGGGTCTAGATGGCATAGTTAGGAGCATAGTAGTGTCCATCAGCGATGTAATTTGGTGAAATATAGTTGTCTTGAATATCATTGCTCATGTGAGCTGCTAACCAAACGAAGGAAGATCCCTACTTTCTGTGCAGCATATATTTCATAATTCAATTATTGATGTCAATTAACTCCTGCGTGTGTTTCTTTTTAGGTGCATTTTTTCTTCCATTAGTATGGTGTTACATCCATTGAAATATGTAAAACAGAACAAGGGAAAAAAAATGACAGGCTTGGGACCTTCTCTTTGTTCACTTTGAGAGACCCATACCTCTGCCACTTCACAAGAAGTCTATTCACAACATTTAACCTTGTTTTATTCATTATCATGATTGTTGTGTATCATTATCAAGCATGGGTACTTTAAAAACATGTCGTACCCGTAATGGGTATGGATTGGGTTACTTTGCATGGTACACACCAAATTTTTTTATTACTCCCTCCGTCCGGATTTGTTGGTCCATTTTGGGGATTCCAACTTTTTTTCCATTACCTTTTGAGTTTGTTAATTTCCTATTTTAACCTGAATCTCTCCATTTAATACTCCCTCATTTCTAATTTGATAATCCACTACGAAACTACGTGCAATTTTCAAACTAAAAATAATGTAGTTAGAGAAATTATTTTTTTATCAATATGAATCTTGTTTGATAGGATCTCATTGAGAACTTTAATACGGTGCAAAAAAATTTCAAAAATGTAAACACATTATTTAAAAAAAATTAGTTTTTGAGATGTTATTTTAAGTTTTAGGAAATGGGCAAAAAAGTAAAATTTTCATACTTTATCCTTTGACTTTTGAAAATAGACAAACATTTTAGGACTTGAAAAAGTGTGTTTATAGACTAACAAATCCGGACGGAGGGAGTATTTAGTTTTTGCTCTACCCCACATTTACCCATTATGTGGCAGTGCTGTTCCCATCTCGAATATATTTGTGCTACACAGAGATGATTAGCATAATGAAACTTCTGTCTATAACTATCGTGCCTCTTAAGATTTTATGTATAACTTCTCGAATGTTGGCTTGGGGAAAGGGAGGGGGGTGGAGTGGAGACCTTCTGTTGGTTCACTTTGAGAGAACCATACCTCCACAACTTCACAAGAAGTCTATTGACAATATTCAGCCTCGTTTATTTCATTAACTTGGCTTGTATACAACTATGAAGTATGAACCATGGATACTTTCTGAAAACTTGTACCCGTATAGGGGTGTTCACGGGTCTGGTTAGACCCTTTACCCAACATCCTACCTGAAATGATTGGGTTAGCCAATTCCGGGCCTGACTCTGGCTGATTCAACTGGAGGAACTGCCCAAGTTGTGCTTTTTTCGGGTTTTCGGTCGGGTCAGTCGGGTATATTCGGGTTGGGCTTCAAATGGGCCTTGTTTGAATTGGGCTTTTCAATTTGCTTACTCAATCTGAAAGGTTCAATGAAAATTGGGCTTTGCTATAGAATTGGGCTTTTTTCAATTGGACTTTTTACAACACAATTTACCATTATTATTAAATTGGGCCATTTTCAACTTTTGAAAACACAAGTTACCCCTATTAAATTGGTGCAACATTAGGATTCCATTGACAAAATAAAAATGGAAGAAAACAATAACAAAATAACCAATCACAAACATTCACAACTCCAAAACCAAATGCCTCATTGACTCATTCCAGAGTAGCTAACATTAAATTAATACAAAAAGAAATTAAATCCAAAGCATCCACATGCCATTAAATTACACCACTGTATCCACACTCCACAGCCCCCAAAAAAGTCCCACTCATTCATAATTTGCCATTAAAATTGCAGCACCGTATCCACATTCCAGAGTCCAAAAAAAAAAAAAAAGAGTCCCAAACATTACAACAGATTTAACAGTATCCATTTACCATTAAACTATATCCCAATAAAAAAGTTTTCAAACTATTCTACGCCGTGATTCCATGAAGCACCAAAAAATATGGCAGACTATACCATAAAGCACCCAAAAGTATACCATGTACTCATGTAGCATTGTAAACCCACTATACCATCCAAAAAGTTACCACTGTACCATTCAAAAACTACCTACAAAAAATAGATGTTACGAATGTCAAATAGAGACTTACATATGTGAACAAATGAAAATAAGAACTAAGATAGAAGTTATTTTACCAATCCATTAACCATGTCAAATGCTTAATCAAGCTAAACAGGAGTTTGAGTTTGTGATTGAACTTCATCCGCTAACACTAACAAGGAAAACAGTGTTATCATATATTGAAGCTCAAACATTTAATATAATTGTGTGATGTATCTTACAAAATGATATTTGCCTGACTCATATGATTCGTATTGCTCAACATAATCCATTGACTTGCGAAGATCAGTGCGGATAGTTTTGAAGCCAATTTTGTCCGCATATGAGCATCTCTACCATCTTGGGAGAAAGTGAGCTGCGAAAGGATCAAGAATTCGCCCTCCAGTGCTAAATGTTGACTCAGATGCAACCGTAGAAACTGGGTATGCCAAGATATCACGTGCCACTAGCGACGACACTTTATACTTCCCAGAATTATCCTTCCACCACCTTAATACATCAAACAAGGGATCTTTTGTTTCTTCACGACTTTCAGCCAAGTACTTATCCACCTCAGATTTGCGCAAATTCGAGTACTGCTCGTCCATGAAAGAACTAAACCTGCTTGCTAAAACCTTGTGGGGGTCATTACAATCCCCATCCACATTATGAGTGAGACGTAATACACATTATGCGATGCCACATTCTTGGAATCACGTTTAGCATAATCGTCAAATAAACTAATCAAACAACTCTTCATCTTTTCAGACATTTTTTTACCAACTTCCTTATCAAACAAGTCGGTGAAGGCAAACTCTACAAAATCCAATTTGTTTCTACGATCAAGCACTGCTGCCACCTATGTAGCACGGACACGGATACGGCAATTTTGAAAAAACCTAAAAATTTAAAGATTGATAATTACAGTTTGACCCCAAATTTTTTTAAAAAAATTACAATTTAACCCCTGAAAATTAAAAAATTACATATTGACCCCAAATATTTAAAAAAAAATTACAATTTGCCCCCTACTGTGTCCCCCAGCCGTGTCCCCGTCAAAAAATTCAAAAAATTTGGGGGACACGCCATGTGGCGTGTCCCATACGTATTTAGCCGTGTCCCCGTGTCCCATACGGCAATACGGCGCCTCCTAGAAATGTCGGTGCTTCATAGGCTGCCACATACAACAACTGATTTATTTTGTCCCCTTTCCCCCAATACTTTTCAAGTTTTTCTTTCATACTTTTTGCCACAGAAAACAAAAGTATGTCATTGGTTTTGAGCAACCCATATATTTAAGTTTGGATCACAAGCATGTTAGCAAAGAATACATTTGAAGTGATATAAAGAGTACCTGAAAAACTCTTGGTTGCTAAATAGAAGAGCCTTAGAAATTGGATAAACAATTTACAATTATTCCAGTCCTTCTTGTTTGGTTTCCCCCACGTGGCCCATTGCCTCCATTTGCACCATTTCTCCCGGTCACTCCAATGTCCCAGTCTCCCCTGTCTTCATTTTATTCCTCCTCTCCCTCACTAACCTCATCATCCTTAAAAAGAGACTTGAAACTAGGGTCCTCCTCATGTAACCAATTAAAAAGCCTTCTCAAACTTATGGGTAGCATCAAGCATTAAATAGGCGGAGTTCCACCTGGTAGGTACGTTAAGGCACAAATACATTTTGGACTCAATCTTTTCCTTTCGGCACATTTTTTAAAAGCGTCAAGACTATTAGGAGAAGACCTTACGCACCTCACACCCTCACGTATGCAAGCAATAGATGAATCAAGTTCTTTCAAACCATCCCAAACAATAAGGTTAAGGGTATGTGCACAACAATGCACGTGTAAAAATTCATGCTCTAAGATGGTTCCCCCAATCTTTTGTTTTCTTCACCAAGTACTTGATTGTAGTGCTATTTGAACTAGCATTGTCCACCGTTAAAGTAAAGACACTATCAATGTTCCATTCAATTAAGCACTGCTCAATTTTTCTACCGATTGTTTCTCCCTTATGGTCTTATACTTGACAAAAGTTCAAAATTCTTTTATGGAGCTTCCAATCATCCCCAACAAAATGCACAGTCAGACACAAATAATTCAGATTTTGGATAGATGTCCATGTGTCCGTGGTGAAACAAACCCTTCGACCTTGTATGAGATTCCTTAACTTCTCCCTCTCTCTATTAAAGATTTTGACAACATCTCTAGCAGTTGTAAAATGAGAGGGGATATTTTTGTACTTAGGTTGCATGATGTTGCAAAATCTTTTAAACCCCCAACTCCTTCAACAAAACTAAAGGACAATTCATCAATTATTATAATCTCAACAAGAGCATTTCTAGCTGCTTCAACAGTAAATGTTGTGGCAACAAGTTCAAGACCCTCCTATCCATCTTTTTTATGTTGAAAATTCAATGTTTGCTGACCATCCCCTTGCTTATTATAATAAGTATATTTTTTTGCACCTATTCATGTGGGTTGTTAAATTACTTACACCATGACCAAAAGGAAACGTAGCTGTGCATATATTGTTATTATACTGATGAACGGGGTTCCTGATGATGCAGATATGTCTATCTTTCTATGAAGTGAAAAACAAACAGGGAACATGGTTCCCGAAAAAGCTTGAGCGTCTATACTGGGAACAGTGGTATATTAATTTGAACATGGTACAACAACTGAAAGCACATTCTAGCAAATCGCATCATTCCAAAGTAGTAGTGGACCCAGGAGGTACAAATAATTTTTGTGCATTTATTTTTGTTTTCTTTTTGTTTGCCTTTTCAATTTCTTCACTGGTCATTATATATGCATTTGGTTCACCCACCTTGCAATGAATGATGGCAGAGAGTGCGGTGGAGGAGACAAGTATTCGTCGGGCAGCACTAGAAGCATCTCTTCGTGAGGTTTTGTTTCAGATAATAGAATTCGTGAATGAGAAAAAGGATCATGTTCCGCCGATACCAAATCTTGATGGCATCTCCTTTCCCTATGAAATCACGATACCAGGGTGAGCTTGTTTTCCTAATATGTTCTTTTGCTTATTTGTTCGATTGCTGGTTCCTTCATTAATTTGAAGATGTTGATAGGAAGCAGTTGCTTCATGTCCTTTGGACAATCTTACATATTTTTGTTGGGTGCTTCCTGTTGGTTTGTTTTTGATATATTTATTTTCATGCGTCAGAATTGCTTTGTTTTGAATTTCTATCAAGGTTTTGAATCCTGTATTGTACCGGCCGGTAAGTACCAGATTTGTGTGAACCGGTGCTCTAGCCTTCAGATTCCGTCCCGGCATCGATACCGGTGCTTACCGGAGAGTACTGGATTTTCCCGCGAATCTCGGACGAGATGACTATACTGTCGATTTTGTCTTGTACGTTTCACTGCCTCGGAACTCTGCAATAATTTCAAACACCAAGCCTAAATGGTACTTGAATGCACTGGTATAACCTCAAAACTCCCGATCTGCATCTCCGGTGGCCTCGTCTCGTCTCCCGTGACTCTCTTTTGCACTTACTGATGACTGGGTTTTCTACATATTTGCATCAATTGCAACGAGAGAGAGAGAGAGAGAGAGAGAGAGAGAGAGAGAGAGAGGTACCCATAATTGACCTGCCATTACTAGCAGGGGAGAGAGAGGGGAGGAGAGTTGCTTGTGTTGCTTGGTAGAAAGGTAGGTGGTGCAGTAAAGGCTAAAGAGGGAAAATGGAAAGAAGCTAAAGAAGATAAGGTTTCTATAATAATAAGCCCTAAAATAACTCAATGACCAAATTACCCTTTTTGATCTCTCGTTTAAAAATGGTTATGTGTTTGCCGTGGGAGATGGGTTAACTACAGGTTTGGACTCTCATCGTTTGGATGTTATGGGATTTAAATTGATAAAATTGCAAATGGAATAGACTTTATATACTAAGAGTGTTTTTATTGTTTAATAAAAGCTTATGTTATGATTAATTGGATGATATGGGGAAAATTATCGATATTCCGAAACAGTAGGGTTTGAAGTTGTTTGTAGGCAACTCTCTATTTGTGGCATATTTTCTGTCCAAGGCAACAGTTTGTGCTTTGTGCTCATGCCTAGAATACTCATTGACTCAGGATGCAGAGAATATAGGGTCATCAAGGTCGCTTGCATCCCAACCTTCATTTCTGTACAATGCTAATGGAAAAATGTGCTAAAAACGTTGATTTCTTTTGCCTTTGTTTTTGCTAATCACAATTCTTCACATGGTTGCTTGAAGCGTACGTGAAGCTAATTTGATTGGGCTGTGTGAGTTGATAGAACGCTTCTTGTTTCAGTTCATCAGATTCTGCATTTGGTATGGACATGTTTAAGAGGATGCTTCAAACTGGACATCCTACCATGCTTAGCTGATGCGGATCTCTGCTGATAAATTGGTTCTTCCTACTCCCTCCTCCGGTGTAAAATTGTTTCTCTTATCTCTTGGAGACTCGTGTATATGACAGCTTTATAAACTTCTTTCTAGGATGGCTGTTGAGATGAACATGGGTTAACATATATCTGTACAAGTTGCGGACGGATTTGTACATATTAAGCTGCTTTATCTTTCAAGGGTTTTGTACTTTTACCTATGTTTTTTTTTTATTTTTTATTATTATATTTTTGTTTAAGGTACATCTGTTGCATTGCACGACATGGCTAGGTATCTGGAGCATCATTGTTGTGGTTAATATGATGGGAATATTAGAGCTTTTCTCATAGTGCAGAACATGTTGTCCTTTAGTGCCATAGTTTTTAATGGTCTAGGCTGGCCAAAAATTGGCATGATTGGAATACTGATTTTTTTTTTTTTATTGGAGTTCTATAAGATATGGATTGGTGATTTATGCCGCCAAGAATTAGAATGATAGGGCTATTATGTAGCCCTAATTTAGAATCAGGGCCAACTCTGACACCATTTTTCAAGCCTCACGGGGTTGGTCTGGTCATCAAGGCTTGGAATTTAGGGTTTGCTCCCTTTTAGGGTCTTAGGTGCTATCTATTCCTTCGGGGTCTGTTTATACAAAGCTTTGCTCTGGCTTTAGTGGACGATGGGATTGGGCTCCTAGGATTAATCGAGGTGCGGGTAAGTTGACTTGAACATTTGGTTATCAAAAAGGAAAAACTAGGCTATGCTGTTTTTGCATGCACTTGGAAGGAAGAGTGAAATGGAAATGCTAGGACTATATTGACATGGGCTGTTGTCGTAAAAATCGTACCAGTTAAATAAATTCTGACATAGGAGAATGGTAAGAAACTAAGAATAGATTCATGTAACAGGCTTGGTTTGCTACCCTTATGGGCTGTTTGTCAGCGGAACTACCCTTATGACCAGAGATAATTAGGGGCATATTCCTCTTCCCGCTCCTAATGGAATCAGCTCCAAGACCCTACCTTGGACATCAACGTCCAAGTCCAAGAACCTCCCAGGCATAAATGATGCTGGGTTTTCCCACACTTGGGTCATGGCCAATATCCCAAGCATTAACTAGCACTTGCACTCTTTGCGGGACAGTACAGCCGTAAACTTCAACGTGTGTCTCAACCGTGCGAGGGATTAGTAATGGAGCAGGAAGGTGTAGCCTCACCGTCTCTTTCACAATTGCTTGTGCTATTCTTCTATCGGTTTCCCTTTGCTGATAGTTATGTTCGAGCTTCCCTTTGGCTTTCTTTAAAGTCCCGGGAGTGTGCAATAGCTCTGCCATTGCCCGTTCAACTGAGTACGATATTGTATCAGTCCCAGCTCCAAATATGTCATAGGTAACAGAATAGACGTATATTAGAAATGTCCAAACACAGAAATGCCTATGTGCAAATTAGTCCGATGCAGCAAAACACTCTCTTTTTTTTAATATCTAAATTTTATTTGAATTGATTATCATAGTAATTCAAGTAAAATGGTTCATGGACATATGTCACATCTTCCTCTGCTTTAGTCAAATGGTTCATGGACATATGTCAAATGTTTCCCCAAAATGACTCGTCAACCGACGTCTTATTCCCTGTGGATCAATTTTCTCAAGGACAAGAAAGTAATCCACAAAATTGGGCTTACCTATCTCTACCATGTTATGCCAAATCAAATGCCGGAATTGTTTCATCAAATCTTGAGTTGGGTCGGCCATATCTATTGAAAATATGGTATTGGCTAACAAATTTAGAGATGTTTTGAAGATTGCACTGCCTACGTTCACTGCAATGACTTCTTGGCAACATTTTCCAACATACTCAATGAGCTCCTGCACTTTTTTCTGCCGCAAATTTGGACTGGCATCGAGTCTGTTACCTTTGAAGGTAGGGGAAATGATTGACCAAATTTCTTTTTTTGTGTTCAAAGAAAACCAATTTTTTCATGAATGGAAATATAAAGAACAATTCGAATGTCACATTTAAAACAAAGGCCTGATTTTTAAATATCGATTTTATCTAGTACATAAATTTATGATTAACCAAAAAAAGAAGAAGGTTCCCAGTCTTTTCCAATTTTGTTTGGCTTAGTGATTAATATCTTGAAGTATAAGCGCGTAGAGAGATCCCTTTTATAAGTGTGTTAGGTTTGACAACATTTAGAGTTTAGAGTGGATGAGTTTGGGGGTTTCATGGTTTTGTTTTGTATAAGATGAGCTGAAAAATATGTTACTCCTGAGGGCTTTTCGGAGACACAGCCACTGATCTGCAACCGGCAACCAAACCGTGGAGTATTTGTGGTGGCCGTGGGCATGGACAGCGTTGGGGATGGACCTGGTGGAGATGGCGAGATCCTGTTTTTGGAGGACTTCTTTTGCTAAGGCTGATGAAGAAATGATCATTGTGGTTTTTCGTCCCAGTTTCAGACTTCATAATAGGCCCATATAGCATGGCTAGCTCGGCCAGGGATTTGTGGGGCTTTTCACTAGTTTTAGAAGGCTTCCGATGACGGAAGCAGCACTTGTCCCGGTGGAAGCTTCTTTGGGCTTGTCTTGCTTCTGCTTAACACTGAAAAGAGGGCTAGCTTTGAGCGAAGTGATGGTTGACAAGATATACAAAATTAAGATCAATAACTCCATATGGTGCCCAAACGAAATGGAATTAGAGAGGGAGTTTTCACGTTACTACAGCCAATATCAGGAGAGTCTTACGAAATGGGTACCCTAAAGGACTGTAATTTTTTCCCACCACACAGCCACTTTTCATTTTATTTTTTGAAGCATGGGGAGGCTGATATAGCAAATTAATTATTTTTAACAGGTGTTTTATATTATACATAGGGTCTTTTTGAAGTGCCGTCATCTAAATCACAAGTTGTTGAAATACACCGGCCGGTATAGCTTTTCAAGCATCAACATTTGAAATTGTCCCCATAGTCTAGCACAAAGATGTCCTGAATTAATCTTCATCACAATTTTATTGTGTTTACAAAACCTCAGTGTATATCTTAAAGTATGTCTACACTGAAAAAATAACACTTGGCTTTAAAGCCCTGTTTGCCTTATTAGTAAAGAGAAAAATTGAACATAAACCACATCGTGGATCGCCACATTACATATTCATTTACCCAAAACAAGAAATATCAAACAGTCACATAGGGAATGGAACAACACGCAAGGGCTGTGCCTTTTGTACAGTGAGGCCAAACTTGTCGTCCATGTCCAGCTCCTCTGGTTTAATTCCACCTTCAAGCTTCCAATCAAAAGAATTTATGAGCGAACCCAACATGAGAGGAATTACCCTTATGGCCAGAGATAAACCGGGGCAAATTCTTCGTCCTCCTCCAAATGGAATCAGCTCAAAGTCCCTGCCTCGGACGTCAATATCCAAGTCCAAGAATCTCTCAGGCATAAATGACGTTGGGTTTTCCCATACACTTGGGTCGTGGCCAATAGCCCAAGCATTCACTAGCACTTGCGCACCCTGTGGGACAGTGTAGCCATAAACTTCAACGTTTGTCTCAACTGTGCGAGGGACTAGCAATGGAGCAGGTGGGTGTAGCCTCATGGTCTCCTTCACGATTGCTTGCAAGTAAGGAAGTTGTGGAATGTCAGATTCTTCTATTGGTTTCCCTTTGCCAATCGTTTGTTCAAGCTCGGCTTTGGCTTTCTTTAGAGTCTCGGGACTTCGTAATAGTTCCGCCATTGCCCACTCAACTGAACTTGATGTTGTATCAGTCCCGGCTCCAAATATGTCCTATATAACAGAATCGACGTGGATATTCGTAATGTGCAAACTAGAATGCCATTAAGTGGTACGTATTAGTTTTTAGCCACCTCATATTTTCCATTGAACACCAATAGAACCTCAAAAAAACATTATTAATTGAACACGAATAGACTGTAGAGGTTGCAAATCACTTGCTTATTATTCGTTTTAATAGATAGCAATTCATAACCAATGCTCACAACAACAATGATGCCAGCATGGGTCTTAAATACAATTAGCCATGGTGTATAGGCGAGGAAAGCTCGCGACTACATATTTCCCCAGTAAAACTTTTATCGACGAAATTAAGGCTTTTTGGAGATGAAAAAGTTGTATTAGAAAACCATTTCTGTTGTAGTGAATTAGCTGATCTTATTTTGCTAAATCAAGCTTAAGTTAAAAAGATTTCCTTCTGCACTCCATCCTCTTCCTAACACTAAGAGTATGGGTGTAATTTTGGCCCAATTGAACCCGGCCTGAGCCTGTTGAATGCCTGGCCAGGGCCTGTTTTTGGGCCGGCCCTAGCTCCGCACAAGATCCATATGGGTCAGGCATGGGCTACCCGATTAGCCCAGCCGTAGGCCAGAAAGTTTTAGCTTGAAAAAAGCTGAATGACAATTGTGTTGTGACCAAGGTTGTCAAATCGGGAATCGAATCGAGAATCGAAATGGTCCTTTGCCGAATCGTGAATCGAATCGAATCGTGAATCGCTCCGATTCGGTCATGATTTCTATAACGCATGGAGACCTATGTATATTGATTAGGGTAACAAAAAAATATACTACAAATGAAAGTTTTAGGCCTAAATCAATAAAAACCTTCTTCTAAATTATGATTTGAAAAAGATGCGGAGTATTAGGGAAGCTACTTCTATTGCAACTACCAAGAGATGAGGATTCGTGAATCCTACTTATGTACTTTTTTGTAAAAAAGAGTTAAAAGAACAATACAAACCTTTAGAAGGTCTATAGGGTGGTTGTATTCCCTTTATCTTTCTCATTTTCGATTCACTCTCGTAATAAATCTTCCTTTCTTATTACCTATAATACTACATAAGGAGAAACATAGACTAAAGATGACATATAACAATACAAAAGAGTAAAGACCTTAAAAAAATAGTTTGAACCCTTTCCAAACAACAAAAAAGCAAAACAAAAGTAAAAAATGAATTTCAGAAATTTTAAGTGAATCGAACGATTCACCGTGGGGGGTTATTAGCCCTGTTAGACCAAATTTATGCTTGACCAGAGCCTGTATGTAAGTGCCAATGAAATTAATCCACTGCAGTCTTGAATACCATATCAGCAAAAAATATCGTACACAAATATAAATTTTAATTGTACTGTCATACTAATAGTTTTAGGGTGCATTCCCTTGTTGACTAAATTAACAAAAACTGATGTTTTCACATATTTCTAGACAAGTAATTATCCTCCTACACATCAACTAACACACCCCTTACTTGGGTGTGTATACACCTACAAAAGTTACGTTTTTTTTTTTAAGTTACGAGACACAGTAAAATATTGTGAATCATAGAAAATGTTACGAATCATATTGCTGAAAAGTTATGCAAAACTAAAAAATATTACGATTGCCAATGAGGTGGCACAATCTAGACCATACAATAGATGCATATGGTACATAACTTTAATGGATGTGTATTATAGCCATTTCCCAACTAGAATATCATTTAGCGAAAATGAATTGACTATAGCCATTAGTGTGAAGACAAAAATATTTTAGTGGAAACCCACTCTAAATAGTTAGTCTTTTTTTTTATAAAAATAAAATGCAGGGTGTCCTAGGGCCAGCCTACGCGCATCACGAGACTATTCCCTACAGCCGTCCACCAGCCTTTGGGACGTTCTTGGGGGAGCACATGGGTTGGCCCATGGAGAGATTCGAACCAGGGACCTGGTGGGAGCAAACCAGTACATACCTTAACCAGCTGAACCAACCCCTTGAGTTCAAAAAATGAAATGACTTAAATATGAAATCAGAGGAAGGAGGAAAGGGAAGAAAGCAAACCAAGCACAGATGCTCGATGTGAGTTTTATTAATCTCTCCATTTGTTTTACTGATGTTGAGCAGAATATCAATCACGTCGTTCTCTGCACCACTCTTCCCCAATCTTCTCAACTCCAACCGTTCATTGATAAGCTGACTAAATAGCTCAAGTATTTGCCCAAAATGATTCGTCAACCGACGTCTTATTCCTTGTGGATCAAATTTTTCAAGGATAGGAAAGTAATCCACCAAGTTGGGCTTACCTATCTCTACCACACTTTGCCAAAACAAATGTCGGAATTGTTTCACGGAGTCTTGAGTTGGGTCGGCCATATCTATCGAAAACACGGTATTGGATAACAAATTTAGAGATGTTTTAAAGGCTGCACTGCCTATGTCCACTGAAACGCCTTCTTGGCAACATTTCCCGGCATACTCAATGAGCTCCTGCACCTTTTGCTGCCGTAAATTTTGACTAGCTTCGAGTCTGCTACCTGGAAATGGAGTGGAAATGATTGACAAAAAAAATATTTAGTGTTTGATAAAAAATGAAATTTTTTGATAGAAGAATATATACCGAATAACATAAATATTGTTAAAATTTAAGCTGCTTTTTATATCCAGTTGAAATTTTTTCAGAAAAAGAACTTTCCCATTTTTTATTTTGGTGAGTTAAAATTTAATAACTACCACAAGAAACCACCACAACGAACCATGTAAGATGCTGCTCCCTCCATTCCTTTTTTATTGTTAAGTACTCTATTTTTTGGGCCGTCCCTTATCAAGTGTGTGTTTTGAAAAGTTGATGGGTAAAAGTTTGTAGAATTATTATTTTTGCCCTTTTGAAAAATTAATGGAGAAAGAGTTAACGGGTAAAAGTGGAGGATAATTTTGGAAAGTGGATGTAAAAGCTAATGTGTAAGTTGTAAAATAGAGGTAAAAGTTGATATGAAAATTGTAATTAATGATGATATTTTTTTAATAAGTTGCCTATTTAGTTCTTCAAACCATCGGTTGGTGGCGAAGTATCAACATTTCTACACCTCCTTCAGTTGCAATTGTTTCTCGATTCCATTCGAATATCTGTCTTGCTTTTGAATGCTTTACCTGTGTTTAGAGCTCTCATATGGTTGGGTCTCAAGGCTCGCCCTGCTCGGTTTAGATGGGTTAAATTATTTGTACAATAATTAATGACCACTAAACTGTGTTGGGAGCACTTTGAAAAACAGATTTCACAGAGATGATATACTCACACAAACTCACAACTTTATTGATTGCACACAAAAACAACTTACAAATTATAACTCTCTCACACTCTCGGCTCACAGACATACACACTGCAATCTCTCTCCCTCTCACACACTGTATCTCTCTCTCTCTCTTACAAAAATGAGCCACATTAAAATGAAATCTAATAAAGACGAACACATAAAACTTTATTGGTTTTTGGTTTTTCTAATTGAATTTTTTTGTAAATACAGTTCTTTTTTCTTGTTAAAGAAAAATGTATATTTCATCTCGGCAAAATCAATCCGATGATAAACCTTTTCCGATCAAATAAAACAATTCATAAATATGAAAAAAAAGTTGTCGATGACTATAAACTATAAATGTTTGTTTTGTGTAGCGTCACCTGAAAATATGTTAGAGTTGAGGGCTTTTCGGAGGCTCCGCCACTGATCTGCAACGGGCAACCAAACCGTGGAGTATTTGTTGTGGCCGTGCGCATGGACAGCGTTGGGGATGGACCTGGTGGAAAAGGCCAGATCCTGCTTTTGGAGGACTTCTTTCGCCAAGGCCGGTGAGGAGATGACCACTGTGGTTTTTCGACCCAGTTTCAAACACATAATTGGGCCATATATCTTGGCTAGCTTGGCGAGGGACTTGTGGGGTTTGTCACCTAGTTTTAGAAGGCTTCCGATGACCGGAAGCGGTACCGGCCCCGGTGGAAGTTTTGGGCTTGTTTTGCTACTTTTTATTAGTAAATGGAGGGATTTGAGCAAAGTGATGGTGGACAAGACACACAGAATTAAGATCAATAACTCCATGATTGCCAACCAAACAAGATCACAAAGGTGTAGTTTTTCACGTTACTACTTACTACAGCCAATATTTAGGTACAATACAAAGGAGTGTTGGCATCTCCTTTTGTAAGATGAGCATAGTCTCTTGTATTGTTGCTTAATTTAGAGTAGGGGGAATTATTCAATAGTTTCGGCAGACGGTCACGTTGTGCTCCACATCATTCTAACACCACACATTAATGTAGAATTTGTGCGAAGGCGTGTTGGTTTTGGAAACCAAAAGTGAATTGGCATCTGTTTTCGATCGTGAGATGAGCATATATAGTCAATTGGTTTTGCTTTTCAAAGCCAGAAAGGTTTTCTTTCGATCCAAGTCGGTAATTTTTTTTATTTTTTTTTTGGCACCCACTATCAAACTATGAGCTCATTCCCCAAGTCCTTTTTGGCGGCCTTATCGCTCTGGTTATGTAGTATCTATAATTCTATTTTCAGACTAAATCCAGTTAATCCAAAACCAAATCATTAGGTCTATAATGGGAGCAAACTAGTCCAATAAATAAGGTTCAACACAATGTCAAGTCTAGAAAAATGAGGTGAAAATCAATCACCTAGTGATTGATTTTCACCCCCATTTTTCCATCTGCATCCCCTTTTATCTCTATTAGGATAAAGTTATTAAACCACTCCTGTATTTTACAATTTCATTTTTTCTTTTATTTTTGAAATGACTAAACTAACCCTCATGTGTCTAGTATGGGAAAATAAAAAAATCTTTCACTTTCAGATCTTTCCTTCAGAGAGAGAGAGAGTCCTTATTTCCTTCTTTACCAGCCCTTTTGTTTTCATCTGCTAGCTGCCTACATATAATTCTTACCTCTCTCACAATCTTCCATCTTCATCTCTTCCCTTTTTTTTATTGTTAATTCTTTCCAAAACACTTTCTGATTGACAAGTTCATGAACGGATGATGATGGTGGACATGCTGACTTGCAATAGACAATGAGATTTACAAGTGAAGATTTCTCTGAGCTGAATTCTATGATAACTCTCACAACCAACAAGCAGCATTGAAGAAATTTCAGACATGTACATGTCATTCAACTCTGCAAATGATTATGGTAATTTCTCTTCATTTTATGGTTAAGATTCTAAATCTAGGGCTTTTTTTGTTTCTAAATATTATTTTCCCTCGATTTTCTTTCTAGACTTGACATTGTGTTGAACCTTATTTATTGGACTAGTTTGCTCCCATTATAGACCTAATGATTTGGTTTTGGATTAACTTTATTTAGTCTATTTTTTATACCATCAGGACCAACATTTATATTATAATTTATTTGCTCGTGGCTTCTTTACATGATATGATTAGTACTCTGATATTTAATAGCACTTTGTGGATTGATACTTAAAAGATGGTAATATATAGAAAACGAAATGCCCAAGGTGCAAAAGATTGAGTCTACTAGGTTAAAGTCATTGTTAAACGAGGAGGGTTGGTAACGCGGCATTGATGGAAGGCTATGTCACAGTAATCAAAAGACAAGTGGATCGTAAAGTTGTTATTGGTTGTGATAGAGGTGGAAAATTTTGTGGCACTAGTGTTCCTAGGGGGGAGCAAAATAACCATCAAACCGCAAATCCAGTCCAAACCAGTCCACAGACTCCACATCGAATGGTTTGCTTGGGTTTTCTCGTAATATGGTTTGGTTCCAATTTAAAAAAATTAGAAACAGTGATAAATGGTTTGCTTTGTGGTTTTACATTGATGGTTCCGGTTCTAAACCGATCCAGTCTGATCAGTATAATATTTACTTTGTACATATTATGTGTGAATTTGTTTAGATACACAAAATTAATTTTTTTTCCCCTAGTCAATTACTAATTTCCTAATCTAATGGTTCATTCCACCACCCTATTCATTTACTTCCAAGGTTAAACCCTGAAATTTCTATATATGGTAACATATTCCTATGATTTTAATACACTAAACATGCATGGTTTGGACTTAGTCAGCTGATTTCCTAATCTTTTTGCTTGTTAACTAATTTTTGAATCTAGTACTCCATTACATGACCTTATTAATTTCTTTACTGATTATAGTATTCTTCTATTTTTTAGTTGGTTGATGTTAGTGACTTTTGATGATTTTAACAAAACTTGTTTTAATACAGTTGTTGGTTAGCTTATCTAAGTAATTTAAATTGTTTATGAAGACAATATCTCAATTTGAAGAGAACCGTGGTTCAAAATCGAAACCAAACCATATTTTAATGGTTTGGATTGGTTTGGTTCTCCAAATTCATAATCCACAGGTAAGAGTTTGGTTCTTAGTTTGTCATAAAACCGGATCAATCCAGTCCATGCTCACCCCTATGTATCTTTTGGTGCCAATTCCTCCCTACCGAAATGTTGCCATGTGTCCACTGTTTTTCCTGCTTTCACTGAAGGTTGCCAAGTAGGGATGGCAATTTCCACCGATCCGATCGAATCCGATCCATTCCCCGATCCGAATGGATCGGCATTTTGGCGATCTGTTTGGAGACTGGGTCGGATTTGGGGATTTTTTTTAAAAAAAATCGGGGATCGGATCGGGGACGGGTAGTAGTGTATCCCCGCCCCGAATCCGATCCAATTCGTCCCCGAATCCCCGTTTTATATTATATATATGTATTTAGGGTACACACTAACACACACTATAAAACCTATTATTTCTCTTCTCAAACCTCCAGTTAACCCATTCTCTCAACAGTCGCCACACCACCATTCACCCACCAACCACTACAACAAAAAGTAACTATGGCGACGAAAGCTGGCGAGGAAATTCAAATTTCCTCGCCAAATTTCCTCGCCAAATGGGTCTTTATGGCGAGGAAATTGATTTCGTCGGCAAAGAGTACACTATGTCGACGAAATTATCTTTCCTCGCCCAAAAACTAAGATTTGGCGAGGAAATGCTTGACCGACCAGGTGACTAAAAATAAAGACGCGTCCCAAGCGTAGGACTCTCGACCAGTGCAGCACAATATCCGGAGGTACCGGAGTCGAACCACAGAGACGACTAACAGTGCTTGACTCAAAAGTGTGGAATTGCAGTTAAACCTGGCTCTTAGTTAGCCGCTCTTAGGTAGCCACCCCTTGATTTGATGAGATTAATGTACTAACTACTGAACTGATTTACTTAATGCAAATTAAAATGAGAGCACGGCTGAGGGAACCCAGCGTCCGTGACTAGCCTAACCGATGTTTACTCGGGCCAGAATTCCTCTTTTACTGATTTTAGAATACGAGAAAGGCTCCCTAACAAATGTGCACCACCTGTCACCAGATTCCGCGCGCATTTGAATTCCGGCGATGCCTGGGTTTTGTTTGTTAAAAGAGTTTCTGTTCCCTAAAATTGCTTGAAACTTAAGTGAATTCGGCCCCGAGGTATAACATCAATTAGCCTAACAGCGAAGCGCTTTCGCCCGCAGCCGCACTGTATGCGATTACTCACTCATAATGCTCATAATAACAGAAATTATCACGACCCTAGATCTAAACATGCTTGGGAATTAAAACAGGAAACAGAGAACGATACCGCAGATTGCAATATGAAAATGGTCTTGAATAAAACTTGAAATCACCAAACCAATAGCTGTAAGTTTGAAAATCTGAATAATCCTGAATGTTGAATGCTGAAAATCTGAAGAACTGTAGCTGAAAAACTAAGAACAATAAATCCTAGGTAAAAAGTCTCGAACCCTAATTTGAGTTAAGAACAAGCATTTATATGAAAACGACGGAAATCTGAAAATATTCCGAGCGAAGGCCAAACGATGCCGTTGAACAGCCGAGATAACCAACCGGTAGCGCTACCCCTAAAGCTAGGTAGCGCTACCGAGCTCCTTATGGGTCGATTTGACCGTTGACCCGCCTTGTTGCCGTTGACCTCGAAGACTCTCGGTAGCGCTACACCAGAAATGGTGTAGCGCTCAAGAACCTTCTGTTCACTTTCTGTGTCCTCTTGTGCTATTCTTGAGCGCTCCAGAGAAATAGGGTAGCGCTCCCGACGGGTTACGATCACTTCCATGCAAAAACCATTTCATTCTCACTCTCGATCTACGTGCATGTACTCCCAATGTCTCGAAATTCGCGCCCACATCCCTAGATTACCTGCAAATTAAGCTCAACACACAAAAACACCACGTGCATATATCAAATGGAAAATAAAGCCCAAAACGCACGTCTAACATGCTAAAGCACCCTACTTAGGCGCTCAAAAGCAAGCTTTCCACGCTCCTATCAAGGCTACTCGCAACAGCCTGGAGTGGATTTCAATGAAACATTTGCTCCTGTCGCTCGCATGGAGACAATCAGAACAGTTCTTGCTTTGGCGGCGCAGTACAAGCTTCCGGTGTACCAGCTTGATGTGAAGTCAGCTTTTCTTAATGGAGAGCTAGAAGAAGAAGTTTATGTGGAGCAACCGCAAGGCTACATTGTCAACGGAAAATACGACAAGGTGTACCGACTTCGGAAGGCACTATACGGCTTGAAGCAAGCACCTCGAGCCTGGAATAGCAACATTGACAAGTACTTCTTCCAAAATGGTTTTGAAAGAAGCTGAAGTGAACCATCTCTCTATGTCAAAAAAGGAGGTACGCAAGACTTCCTCATTGTCTGCTTATATGTTGATGATTTAATCTACACAGGCACCAATTCAGCGATGCTTGAAGAATTTAAAAAGGCCATGATGAAGGAGTACGAGATGACTGATCTCGGCCTTATGAGATATTTTCTCGGCATCCAAGTAAGGCAATCCAAAGGAGAGATTTTTATCTTGCAAGAAAAATATCTTGAAGATCTACTGAAGAAATTCCGCATGAGTAACTGCAAGCCAGTTTCTACCCCACTCTCTCTAAACGACAAGTTACAGCTAAATGATGGAGCTGAGAAAGTCAATGCTACGGCCTACCGAAAATTGGTTGGTTCGCTCAATTATCTCAATCATACAAGGCCCGACATTGTATATTCTGTGAATCTTATTTCCAAATTTATGCACGAGCCGAGCAAGCTACACTATACTGCAGCAAAACGGATTTTGCGTTATCTTCAAGGGACGAAGAAACTCGGCATCATGTACACAAAAGAGAATGACAACAAGCTTATTGGATACACAGATAGCAATTGGGTAGGCTCGCTGGATGATTGCAAAAGCACCTCAGGATATGTATTCTGTATCGGATCAAACATCATCGCTTGGAGTTCTAAAAAGCAAAGGACAATTGCTCTATCATCGGCAGAAGCAGAATATATTGCAGCCACAGATGCAACATGTGAGGCTGTATGGCTCAGACGAATTCTTTCGGACATGGAGCATAAAGAGGAAGGCCCTACAGTTATCTACTGCGATAATATGTCAGCCATTGCAATGAGCAAAAATCCAATTTTTCATGGTAGGATAAAGCACATTGAGCTCCGACATCACTTTATTAGAGACTTGGTGCAGAATGGAGAAATTCAGCTCGAGTTCGTCAATACCAAGGAGCAGCTTGCTGACATTATGACCAAAGCAGCGGTGGTAGAAAAATTCTCTCAATTCCATGAAGTGATGAAGATTACAAATTAAGGAGGAGTGTTAAAAAGATAATTTGTAATCTTTGAATTAAAAATTTAAAAAAATCTAGAATGTCTAGAACCTAAATAAAATAATGATCCAATGGAGATTTTTTGTATTAGAAACATGTGTAACAATCAGGAGATTTCTAGAGGTGTAAGTCGGTGGTAGAGCCGACACAATTAAGTCGGTTTGTGGCTCTATAAATAGAGCTAGTGTACTCCATCAGAACTTGTAGAAAAAGCTACCAGACAAGACTTGTACTCCTCCCTAGACATCTAATAAAACAAAGCCATTTTGAAGTCTTCCACCATATAGCTACAATCTGAAAAGTGCAATCCGAAAAAGCATTTCAAACATCACTTTCATTCTCCCTTTATTACATCACACATTCCTCCTCTATTACCAATTCACACTCCACTTGTCCAATTTCTCCCAAATATAATCTAGCACCCCAACAACCCTAGCCTCTGAGGTACTCCAATCAACTAATTTAAAATTCAAGTGAAAATGCTACCAATGAGATTGCATACCGATAAATAAGATCCATACCGTAAATTTAATCCTGGTTTCAACAACTTCAAGTCAGTAGAAGAGGTCGAGTAAGTGATTGCTTCAAGAAGGAATTCACATTGTGTTGGAAAAATCACAGTGGCAATCCGAATTCCAAAGAACAATTTCGTATATCACAGTTAATATCAAATTACATGAACAGATTACAATGTGAACGAACTGGAAATTACTGAAACTGTAAAATCGAAATACAAACTGTAGATACGCCGAGTCGTGTGTAACCACACTCTCCTTAACAAAGATGCGCCGCCTACCATGGGTGTTGTAGGTTTTACCGATGTCTTCGTCCCAGGATACAACGGCTAGAACCACGACCACCGGAACACCACCGCTGGAAACCTTGGCGAACTGTAACTTGCGTCTGCCTCTCTCTCTCAAGAACGATTTCTGGAGTATATGTGTTGCACGAAAACTGATGATCAAACCAATTGGCAAAGCTGTCAATTTATAGCTGAAGGAGGAGCTGCAACATTGAAGACGAGAATCAATGGGGAGCCTCCCCAATGAATACGGGAATCAATTCTGCCAATGAATTCTGCAGAATAAAAACTCCCACGCAAGAATGTCGCATTTGAATTCTGGAAGAAAACTGCCACAGAATTTGAACGCCATCAAGTCTAATCATGGACGGGTTTAACTCGTGTATTTGATCACGTGCATCTCACACTTCGTGGGATCCCTTCGGTTGCCTCGTAAGATCCTCCGAATGCCCCGTTTCATTCACATCAAATTTCCAACAATCCCTCCCATGAATGAAAATTGGTAGGCACACTGACGCAGAGTACAAAGCTGACCCGAGAGAGAGGCAACAGATAATTCCTGCATAGGATAGGTAGCTTTTGACCTTGAACCTTCCCTTGTGATAGCCTATCGAGTTCACTGGAAGACCAGTGTGCGAACCCGCTTTGAACTGTTTCGCCGCCGGTGTAAACTTAGACAACAGACGTCACACAGGACTTCTCCTGACGTAGTTCAGTTCTCACTGTTGGGTTCATTTCGGCTATGACACCCCCCTTCCTGGTTCTGCAAGTATTTTCTCGAGAATTTCGCCAGAATTCTCACAGAAGCGGCCCCACTTCATACTCACATAGGTGACCTTCTTATAAAGAGCATCCTGCTATACCCCGCTCGGCATCTCCGACGCATAAGAGTCATTAAAAGCAACGCTTAACCTTTTCCACTTTACAAGCTTCACTGTTTTGCATCATAGAAATGGGCAGGAGATCAAATCTCCACAGTGACCGTTCTCTGTTACACGCAAAAAGCAGTCTCATTGAACCTAGATCTTGGGATCTCCAGTCAACTAGGTTGGCTACCCCCACGGTAACTATGAGCGTAATGGCTTCAACCCCATTCCTCTTGATGATTTCTCAACTAGCTCTCGAGATAACCCTTTGGTTAGCGGATTTGCAATATTGTCTTTTGACCTCACATAGTCAATTGTGACAACCCCACTTGAGAGCAGTTGTTTAATGGTATTATGTCTTCGACGTATATGTCTAGACTTACCATTATAATTGGCACTCAAAGCCCTAGCAATCGCAGCTTGACTATCACAGTGGATACTAATAGCTGGCACTGGTTTCGACCATCTTGGAATATCCTCCAGAAACTGTCGTAGCCACTCGGCCTCTTCAGTTGCTTTATCTAAAGCAATGAATTCAAATTCCATTGTAGACCGTGCTATACACGTCTGTTTAGAGGATTTCTAAGCCATTGCTGCACCACCAACTGTGAAGACATATCCACTCGTGGATTTTGAGTCCTTCATATCCGATATCCAATTTGCGTCACAGTACCCTTCTGGTACTGCTGGATATCTGGTATAGTGCAGCCCCAGATCACGAGTATACCTCAAATAATGTAGTACTCTCACTATCGCCTTCCAGTGATCGTGTCATGGATTACTCGTGTATCTGCTCAGTCTGCTTACTGAGTAGGCTATATCGAGCCTTGTACAACTCATCAAGTACATGAGGCTCCCAATTATCCGAGAATACTCTAATTGGGACACCCCTTCCCCCCCATTCTTGGATAAATGGAGACTAACGTCCACGGGGGTTCTTGCGATGCCTGTATTAGACTGGTTGAACTTCTCAAGAATTTTGTCAACGTAGTGTGTCTGAGACAACGCAAGTCCATCAGATGTTCTGGTGATCTTCACACCTAGTATCACATCTGCAAGGCCAAATATCCTTCATGTCAAACTTAGAGTTCAACGTATCCTTGGTAGATCGAATGACCCTGTCATTACTACCAACAATGACCATATCATCAACATAGAGACACCGAATAACATATCCTTCATCAGTGTCCTAGACATAAACACATTTGTCACATTCATTGATGCGGAAGCCACTAGAGAACATTGCATAGTCAAACTTCTCATGCCATTGTTTCGGAGCTTGCTTTAGACCATACAGAGATCTAACAAGCTTACAGACTTTCCTCTCTTGGCCTGGCGCGGAAAAACCCTCGGGTTCCATATAGATTTCTACTTCTAAATCGCCATTTAGGAAAGCTGTTTTTACATCCATCTGATGTATCTCAAGGTTTCGCAAAGTTGCGATAACAATTATCATCCGAATGGAATTGATCCTTGAGACCGTCGAATAAGTATCAAAGTAATCTAGGCCCTCTTTTTGCCTATAGCCTTTAATGACAAGCCTAGCTTTGTACTTATCTATCGACCCATCTGCTTTCATCTTCCTCTTGAAGATCCACTTATAGCTCAGAGGCTTACTACCTGGTGGCAGATCCACCAGTTCCCACGTATGGTTCTGTAGGATGGAGTCGATTTCACTTTTAATGGCCTCTTTCCACAAAGGACCTTCAGGACAGCTAACAGCTTCCTTGTAAGTCCGAGGCTCACTTTCTAACAGATAAGTAAGAAAATCTGGACCAAAGGACGTTGATGTCCTAGCACGCTTACTACGTCTAGGTTCAACATCAACTTCCTTTTCTTGGTCACCACTGCCATAATTAGCAGGATGCAATGTCCGTTTCACTGAACTGGACTCTCCAATGGATCTATACGGAAAAATGTGTTCGAAAAATGACACATTTATAGACTCCATGTAAGTATTCTTGTGAATATCTCGGACTCCAGACTCATACACAAGGAACCGATATGCACTACTATTATGTGCATAACCGATAAACACACAGTCAACGATTTTCGGTCCTATCTTCTCATACTTAGGAGGAGGTATTGCTACTTTAGCAAGACACCTCCACACTCGCAAGTGCATAAAGTTAGGCCTCTTACCTTTGAGCAACTCATAAGGTGTTTTGTCTAACTTTTTGCGGGGCACTAAATTTAAAAGATAGTTAGCGGTCAACACCGCTTCACCCCACATGTTCTGAGGCAACCCAGAACTAACCAACATAGCATTCATCATTTCTTTCAATGTACGATTTTTGCGCTCCGCAGTTCCATTCTGCTGAGGCGAGTAAGGTGCAATAGTTTGGTAGATAATACCGTGTTCAGCACAATAATTACCAAACGGTGATTCAAATTCACCACCTCGGTCACTTCTCACCACCTTAATCTTAGTGCTAAGTTGGTTCTCCACCTCATTCTTAAAAAGAATGAACTTGTCCAACGCTTCATCCTTGCTCTTTAGCAAGTAGACATAGCAATATTTCGTGCTATCATCTATAAAAGTAATGAAATACTTGTTCGCATTAGGCGTTTGGACATATTTCAAATCACACACATCAGTGTGGATTAGCCCCAACGGTTCAGTACTTCTTTCAACCGATCGAAACGAAGTTCTAATTAACTTTGCTTCGACACAAGTTTCACACTTGTGATTTGTATCAATATGAAAGTTGGAATATGGTCCAAGTTAACTAATCTACGCATAGATTCATAATTAACATGACCTAGTCTACCATGCCACAAAATGGAAGACTCAAGCACATAAGCAACTGGGGCATTTGTCTTATTAATAGTAGGGATAACAGTTATTACATTCATTTTAAACAGCCCATCGGCCATATAACCTTTCCCTACATATGATCCAGTCTTAGTCAAAATGACCCTATCTGATTCAAACACCATGCGAAAACCGTGCTTGCTCAGCAGTGAACCAGATATCAGATTCTTGCGAATGTCTGGCACGAACAACACCTTGTTCAGGGTCAATGTCTTCCCCGAAGTCATCTTCAGGACCACTGTTCCTTCACCAGCAATATCTGAGGTTGCTGAATTCCCCATAAACAGCTTCTCCCCATTTACCGGCTCAAGTGACGTGAACATCTTCTTGTCACATCAGATATGGCGGGTAGCCCTAGTGTCAATCCACCACTCCCGTGGATTCGAGCCCACCATGTTCACCTCAGATACCATAGCTGAGAAGTTCATGTCAGAACTACCTCCCGAGGCTTCTGCAATATGCGCTTGTGGACGAGGTGGCTTCTTGCACTCAGATGCTTTATGGCCAAATTTGTCACAATTGAAGCATTTCCCTTGGAACTTCTCCTTTTGCTTCTTAGCGACATCGCCCTTCGGTCCCAGATTGACACTTTTGCCCTTCTGCTTGTCAGACCGCTTGTCATGATGGTTCTTTCTCACACCACCACTTGAGGAAGGACGACCATGCTCCACCATGTTGGCCTTTGCCATTTCGGCCTCCTTAGCAGCCTTCTCCCTAGCCCGATTTCCTTTCGTGACATTGAGCTTGTAGAAGAGAGTCTCCAATGTCATCTCCTTGTTCTTAAACATGAGATAACTTTTGAACACCTTCCAAGTTCCTGGAAGCTTGTGGATGATAGCAGCCACCAAGAACGGCTCAGGCCACAACATCCCTTCTGTTTGATTTCATTGATCAACATCTGGAGCTCTTGGACCTGTTTAGTCACAGGCCTTTCATCTTTCATAGTATAATCAAGGAAGCGGCCCACCACGAATTTTTTTGGCCCGGCCCCCTCGATCTTGTACTTTTTGTCCAAGGACTCCCACAATTCCTTGGCCGACTGCGCCTCATTGAACACAGTACAACGAGTCATCAAAAGCATTCAAGACATAGTTCTTGGCTAGATAATCAGCATTCTTCCACTGATCCAGAGCTTGTCGCTTCTGGTTGTCTGTCTCATCTTCAGCAACAACTGGGGCATCCTCAGACAAGCACCCAGTAAGATGGAGAGTGGTCAGATAGAACATCATCTTCTGTTGCCATCTCTTGAAATCAACCCCTAGAGCAAACTTCCCAGGCTTATCAACATGGGACATTGGTATCGAGGGTACTCCGTGCAAAGGAGTAGCAGCACTCGAACTTCCCACATTTGGAGTCTCATTGCTCTTTCCAGTTGTCATCTTAACCTGAGAAATGACAAACCACAATTAGTGAAACTGTTTTCACAATCATGACAATAAGTATAGATTAACAATCTAAACTTAGCAACTAAACATGGTCTTGCACCCACAACGCACAAGCGTACCCCGGGGGTCCGCTTGCCCGGACAGGCGGCAGGGGTCGAGGGTATACACAATTCACTGCATAAGCGATCAAGACAATTCATGTTCTGCATCTGCCAAGTATACCAATCCATGTGCCAAGTTACTACACTGGCCGTGTACTAAGGCTGAGTAATTAACCTTCCACTTGTTATATTACTTCAGGCAAAGCACATACACAAGGCCGAACTAGCCAACTATTGGTTGTTCTATAACCCAACACATGGACTGCTATCACTAAGCAGAGATCCAGAGGACTGTGGCTAAGCAACGTCACTGCTTAAGCAGAGTAGGTTGCTCCAGAAGCCAAACAATCCATAGAACACTAGTTTCTGGCCGAGCAATGTCAAGGCTTAAGCCAAGTAGATTGCTCCAGAGGCCAATCAACTTAATAGATCAAGGTCAATTGCGCACAACTGCCTAAAGTCGTGGCTTAATCAGTGAAGTCCAATCGCGCACAATTGACTTAGGCCGTATTGTTTCCCACACGAGTAATCTGGTTAGATTACTATATTATCTCAGTTAATGAGATTCCAACAATTCTGTCTTCAAATCTGTTCTTGCAACTCAAAGGTTAGTACAAAACAGAATTATTTTCTGGAACTCGATTGCCAATCGATGAGAAATTTTTTGTTAAGGTTGTTGGAAAAATCACAGTGGCAATCCGAATTCCAAAGAACAATATCGTATATCACAGTTAATATCAAATTACATGAACAGATTACAATGTGAACGAAGTGGAAATTACAGAAACTGTAAAACAGAAATACAAACTGTAGATACGCCGAGTCGTGTGTAACCACACTCTCCTTAACAAAGATGCGCCGCCTACCGTGGGTGTTGTAGGTTATACCAACGTCTTCGTCCCAGGATACAACGGCTAGAACCATGGCCACCGGAACACCACCGTTGGAAACCTTGGCGAATTGTAACTTGCATTTGCCTCTCTCTCTAAAGAACGATTTCTGGAGTATATGTGTTGCACGAAAACTGATGATCAAACCAATTGGCAAAGCTGCCAATTTATAGCTGAAGGAGGAGCTGCAACATTGAAGACGAGAATCAATGGGGAGCCTCCCCAATGAATACGGGAATCAATTCTGCCAATGAATTCTGCATAATAAAAACTCCCACGCAATAATGTCGCATTTGAATTCTGGAAGAAAACTGCCACAGAATTTGAACGCCATCAAGTCTCATCATGGAGGGGTTTAACTCGTGTATTAACTAGCGTATTTGATCACGCGCGTCTCACACTTCGTGGGATCCCTTCGGTTGCCTCGTAAGACCCTCCGAATGCCCCGTTTCATTCACATCAAATTTCCAACACATTGATCACACCCTGCGTGTTATTAGTTGACGAGGTGTTGGGTTTCACCGTTTCACTTGGTGAGCGGACTGCGTGTTGTTTTAACACATGAGTAGTGGCTTTTTTGGAAAGGAAAAAGCAGAAAACTTCTTTGTACATTTAAAATTACTTGTATAGATTAGAAAAACTAGCATATAACCTTGGAGTAAACCAAAATTTGTTTAAAAAAAAAATGCACATGTTACGTTTTTTTTACTATTTTGTGTTCTATTTCAAATTTTTACTACTTTGTACTCTAACAACATAAACTTCTTACAAAGCAGGTATCACGGTTTATAGGTATCACGGTTTATTTGTTGGCCAATGGTTACCACGGTTTATAGTTCTATTAGTTGAAGAGGTGTTGGGTTTCACCGTTTCACTTGTGCGCGGACTGCGTGTTATTTTAACACATGAGTAGTGGCTTTTTTGGAGAGGAAAAAGTAGAAAACTTCTTTGTACATTTAAAAGTACTAGTATAGATTAGAAAAACTAGCATATAACCCTAGTATATAACCATGGAGTAAACCAAAATTTGTTAAAAAAAAGTTTTTCCTCGAAAAAAAATAAAAATGCACATGTTTTTTTTTACTATTTTGTGTTCTATTTCAAATTTTTACTACTTTGTACTCTAACAACATAAACTTGTTACAAAGCAGGTATATCAACTTAGCAAAGATTTGTACTTTGCACCGGACGAATCAAGATATACTGAGTGAATAAAAATTCAAAACCAAATAATATCTCGATACTTTAAATTTTAGCAAATCATTAATTTTCAGCGGAATTGCAAAATGTTGGATTAAGACACAAGTTAGGAAGAGGCATTTCTTTCTTTTTAAGTCATGGATTGCGTAGCTAGTGTGTTTGATTTTAGTTGGTGCATTGTTTTTCCATTCTCCGGACATGGTCTGTGACTCTGTGTGGTTTCCATTCTCCGGACATGGTCAATGGAAGGCAACAAAATAGGAACCGTGTGCAACGCATGCACGTGCGAAAACCACTAGTACACATAAAAAAAATGTATTTTTTCCCCCCACATAGACACTTTTCTTTTTATTTTTTGAAGTATGGGAGGCCGATATAGTAAATTATTTATTTTTAATATGTGTTTTATACTATACATAGGGTCATTTCTAGAGTGTCCTCATCTAAATAGCAAGTTGTGGAAACACTGGTATAGCTTTTCAGGCATCAGCATTTGAAATTGTCCCCATAGTCTACCACAAAGATGTCCTGAATTAATTATTGTTCTTCACAATTTTGTTGTGTTTACAAAACCTCAATGTATATTTGTTTGGTTTTGGTTTTGAGATAGAGAGAGAAATGAGAATAATCATTAAAAATAGAAGTAATGCGTGGAGAGAAATGTGAATAATAATCGAATAATAATTGTAAAAACCGGTTTGGAAACCCAAACCAAAACAAGGTAGTCTACACTGAAAAAATAAACTTGGTTTTAAAGGTCCATTTGCCTTATTAGTAAAGAGAAAAATTGAACATAAATCACATAGTGGATCGCCACATTACATATGCATTTACCCAAAACAAGAAAAATCAAACTGTCACATAGGCAATGGAACAACACGCAGGGGCTGAGCCTTTTGTACAGTGAGGCCAAATTTGTCATCCATGTCCAACTCCTCTGGCTTAATTCCCCCTTCAAGCTTCCAATCAAATGAATTTATGAGCGAACCTAACATGTGAGGAATTACCCTTATGGCCAGAGATAAACCGGGGCAAATTCTTCGTCCTCCTCCAAATGGAATCAGCTCAAAGTCCCTGCCTCGGACGTCAATATCCAAGTCCAAGAACCTCTCAGGCATAAATGATGAAGGGTTTTCCCATACGCTTGGGTCGTGGCCGATAGCCCAAGCATTCACTAGCACTTGCGCTCCCTGTGGGACAGTGTAGCCGTAAACTTCAACATCTGTCTCAACCGTGCGGGGGATTAACAATGGAGCAGGTGGGTGTAGCCTCATGGTCTCCTTCACGATTGCTTGCAAGTAAGGAAGTTGTGGAATGTCAGATTCTTCTATTGGTTTCCCTTTGCCAATCGTTTGTTCAAGCTCGGCTTTGGCTTTCTTTAGAGTCTCGGGACTTCGTAATAGTTCCGCCATTGCCCACTCAACTGAACTTGATGTTGTATCAGTCCCAGCTCCAAATATGTCCTGCAATAGAATTGATGTGGATGTTAGAAATGTGCAAAATTAGAAATTTCATATTATCAATTGAACACCAATCGAATCTCAAAAAATATTATTAATTGAACACCAAATCACTTGCTTATTACTGGTTTTAAAAGATAGCAATTCATAACCAATGCTCACTGCAACAATAATGCCTGTATGGAGCTTAAATTCAATTAGACATGATGTATAGGCGAGGAAAGCTCGTGACTACATATTTCCCCAGTAAAACTTTTTTTTTGATCAGTCAGTAAAACTTTATTGACGAAATTAAGGCTCTATGGAGATGAAATATTTTCGCCTTAGAAACCCACTTCTGTTGTAGTGAATTTGCTACACAATAAGATAAGGTTGAAGCTCCATCTATAATCTATATAGGCAGTTAGGTTTTTCTAAAGCTTTTTCTTGGAGTTAGGGTGAGTGTCCACTAAGGTATTTTCGGGATTTTTGGACTGTAAGTTGTCAAATAAGTTGATATATGTGAAGAGAATGACTTGTTAATTTGATAATTTATAATCTAAACATACCGAAAATACCTTAGATCTAGTGAAAACTAACCCTAGTCATTGGAAACAAAAAAATTTACGGAAAATCCTACGCGTATAGATTTTTGGGATCAGAAAATGTACCAATCTGCTTGGGGGACCCACTTTTGGGTCCCACACGAGCGATCCGAACCGTTCATTATTCTTAAAAACAATTTCCGAGTTTTGATTGAAACGGTGGGACTTTGGTTTACACACTTTTAACCGTCCGATTGAGCTGAAATTTTGTGGGGGCCCTCGGAAATTGTTTTTAAGAATAATGAACGGTTCGGATCGCTCGTGTGGGACCCAAAAGTGGGTCCCCCAAGCAGATCGGTACATTTTCTGGTCCCAAAAATCTGTACGCCTATCACGATCCAAAATTTACTGCCTAAAGTTAAAAACTTCCTCCTTCAGTCCATCCTCTTCCTAACCCTAAGACTACGGGTGTAAATTCGGCCTGATCGAAACCCGCCCAAGCCTGTTGAAATTTAGCCTTACTAGGGCCCGTTTTTAGCCCGGCTCTAGCTCCCCACAATCCATATGGGTTGGGCTTGGGCTACCCAATTAGCCCAGCCCTAGGACTGAAAAATGTCCGAATGACAATTGTGTTGTGACAAGTGAGGTTTTATTTTTTCCAGGGTACAGATGGGGGGTTATTGGCCCTGTTAGACCAAATTTATGCTTGACCAGAGCCTATACGTATGTGCAAATTAAATTAGTCCAATGCAGTTTTGAATACTATATCAGCAAAAATTGTCGTATACAAATGTAAACTTTAACATTGAATTGTCATAATAGTTTCAATAAGTCTACTCTCACACCCTCTCGCTCACACCTCATTGTGTGGGACCTACCTCGGAGTCTCACACGAATGATCAGAGGCTCTCAATTTGTTTATAATATATTTTTTTAGGGTTCCTGAAAAAAATCAGCTTAGTTAGATATCGATAAAGGTTTGATAAGTTTGTTAAAAATTTGGTCTGTTCGATTTAGGAATTGAAACTTGAACGAATCAATCGAGCATTTACTGCTATTTGGCTGAGTTTATTTTTCACAAAGACCCTCAAAAAAATATTCTAAACAAATTGAGCGGCTCCAATCATTTGTGTGAGACCCCGAGGTAGGTCCCACACAATAAGGTGTGAGCGAGAGGTTGTGAACGTAGCAGTGTTCTAATAGTTTGAGGGGTGGGTTTCCTCAAATTGACTAAATTAAACCCATGTTTTCACATATCTCTAAACAAGTAATTCTCCTCATGCACACTAACTATCATTTAGTGAAAATAACTTGACTATTGCCATTAGTCAGAAGACAAAAAAATGGACCTCGGATTGCTGTTGTGCAGCTTCTGCATAGCAGCTGCTACGCAAAATCCAGACCGTTCACAAGTGTTTTCAACGGTTCGAATTGAAAACAAACTATTCGCGTGAATAGTTTCCTATTTTGTTTGAAATCTGGGTCGTTCATCCAAACAAAGAACGGCCCAGATGGTGCACAACAGCTGCTGTGCACAAGCTTGCACAGCAGCAACCCAGCGTCCCAAAAGAATTTAGTAGAAATTCAATCTAAAGAGTTAAGTTGTTTATGATCTTATACGGATATACCCTAGGGAATTGATAAGATAAAATGACTTAACTATGGAATTAGTGGAAGGAGGAAAGGGAAGAAGGCAAACCAAACACAGATGCTCGATGTGAGTTCTATTAATCTCGCCATTCGCTTCAGTGATGTTGAGCAGAATATCAATCACATCGTTCTCTGCACCACTCTTCCCCAATCTTCTCAACTCTAACCGTTCATCGATAAGCTGACTAAATAGCTCAAATATTTGCCCAAAATGATTCGTCAACCGACGTCTTATTCCTTGTGGATCAATTTTGTCAAGGATAGGAAAGTAATCCACAAAATTGGGCTTACCTATCTCTACCATGATCTCCCAAATCAAATGTCGGAATTGTTTCACTGAATCTTGAGTTGGGTCGGCCATATCTATCGAAAATACGGTATTGGATAACAAATTTAGAGATGTTTTAAAGACTGCACTGCCTATGTCAACTGTAACGCCTTCTTGGCAACATTTTCCGGCATACTCAATGAGCTCCTGCACCTTTTGCCGCCGTAAATTTTGACTAACATCAAGTCTGTTACCTGGAAATGGAGTGGAAATGATTGACAAAAAAAGTATTTAACGTTTGATAGAAATGAAAATTTTGGATAGAAGAATATATACAGAATAACATAAATATTGTTTAAAATTTAGGCTGCTTTTTTAAAAAAAAAAATTTATATCCAGTTGAAAATTCTTCAGAAAAAACTTTCCCAATTTTTTTTGGTAAGTTGAAATTTTATAACTACCCACAAGAAACCACCATGAATCATGTAAAATACTACTCCCTCCGTTCCATAATATTGGTCCCCTACGAAACTACGTGCAATTTTCAAACTAAAAAATAACGCATCTATAAAATAATTGAATTTTAATTGAATTTTTTGTAAATACAGTTCTTTTTTCTTGTTAAAGAAAAATGTCTATTTCATCTCGGCAAAATCAATCCGATGATAAACCTTTTCCGATTAAATAAAACAATTCATAAATATGAAAAAAAAAGTTGTCGATGACTATAAACTATAAATGTCTGTTTTGTGTAGCGTCACCTGAAAATATGTTAGAGTTGAGGGCTTTTCGGAGGCTCCGCCACTGATCTGCAACGGGCAACCAAGCCGTGGAGTATTTGTTGTGGCCGTGCGCATGGACAGCGTTGGGGATGGACCTGGTGGAGAAGGCTAGATCCTGCTTTTGGAGGACTTCTTTCGCCAAGGCTGGTGAGGAGATGACCACTGTGGTTTTTCGACCCAGTTTCAAACACATAATTGGGCCATATATCTTGGCTAGCTCGGCGAGGGACTTGTGGGGCTTGTCACCTAGTTTTAGAAGGCTTCCGATGACCGGAAGCGGTACCGGCCCCGGTGGAAGTTTTGGGCTTGTTTTGCTACTTCTTATTAGTAAATGGAGGGATTTGAGGAAAGTGATGGTGGACAAGATATACAGAATGAAGATAAAAAACTCCATGATTGCCAACCAAACGAGATGATAAAGGTTTAGTTTTTCACGTTACTACAGCCAATATTTAGGTACAACACAAGGAGTTGGCATCTGCTTTTGTAAGATGAGCATATTTAATAGCAAGGTTTTAAATTTCGGTATCGGGATACGTAACGGTATCGGTGATACAGCCAAATATCGGCCGATATCGGCCTGTATCGGACTGTATATCGGTCAAATTAATATCGGTATCGGTCCCTTGAAAAACCGATACGTATCGGCCGATACGTCGTGTATCGGCCGATATTTAAATCTTTGTTTAATAGTCTCGGAGGACAGTCACGTTCACCTTATTCGGTTCGGGTTTTAAATTTGGGATTTGGATTTTCAGTAGAGAGAAATAAAATTAATAATTGAAATTAGGGGTAAAGATTAAAGAGATATAGAGAGAAAATTAAAGAATAATAATTGAAAATAAGAGTAATAATTAGAGAGAAATAAAAATAATAATTAGGTAATAATTTAATAATCGAGTCCTAAGACCCAAATCGAACAAGCCATTTGTGCTCAACATTATTCCAACACCACACGTTAACGTAGAATATGTAAGAAGGCGCGTTGGTTTTGGAAACCAAAAATGAATTGGCATCTGTTTTCGTGAGATGAGCATAGTCAACTGATTTTGCTTTTCAAAGCCAGAAAGGTTTGAAAAAAAAGATCCGTACAGTTTCCTAACCCATGATGTGTCACTTGGGGCACGGCCCTACTCATCTTCCTCCCTCGCCTATCACTTTCGTTTCAATAATGGAGCTGGAGCAAATGTGTATGTATTCTGTATATATAAATCAACAATGTTATGGGTAGATTACTTATGCACTCTAAATGTACACCACCCTGAGGTGGCAAATGAGGAGAGGCCTATTTTTTGGGTGAGTTCCATATTAAGTTTCTTCTCATTTGCCATTTCAGGGTGGTGTGCATTTAGGGTGTACAAATAGTGTACCCAAATCATTTTTCATACACAAATACATAAATTACTACACTGGTACATGCATACATTGTCATTTCTCTGTTGTACTCTGCAGTGTCCTAAATTAAACAAACATGGGAGGGACACACAGCAGTACTTTGGAAACCATTTTCAATTTGAGGGTCTCAAGACCGGGTCCTCAAAAACCCAACCAAACAAGGTGAATAAGCGTGATAAATATATGGATTTGGTTGGTTACTCCACGTTCTTTTTTGAGACGTACCAAATGCATCCTTTTTATAGCCCTTGGATGATAACCATTGCATCTAAACCGTTGAATATATAGAAGGATAAAACTGGTTACCTACCTCTCCTTTGGCTAAATCCAAAAAACTGGTATTTTAGTTTTTTTCGTTTTGTCCTTATTCAATTTTTTTTGCATTTGTTAGTTTTTGGTCGATTTTTTGTGGTTTATTGGCTTGGCTCGACGAGAGGAATCTAAAAAGTATAAAATTATTAGCCAAATTTAAAGTTTTGTGAATAAAGACGAAAAATAATCTAAAAAACCGGTTTTTTGCTTCCATTTTTCGTCTTTATTCACAAAACTTTAAGTTTGACTAATAATTTTATACTTTTTAGATTCCTCTCGTCGAGACAAGCCAAGAAACCACAAAAAATCGACCGAAAACTAACAAATGCAATTTTTTTTTTCAATAAAGACAACAAAAAAAACCAAAAAACCGGTCATTCCTAATCCTTCACCCCCTCTCTCCTCTCTTCTCATTTTAAAAGACTAATTTCCACTTTTAACCCCTTAACCCCTTAACTATTTGAGTTCAATCTAATTAGTCTTCAATCTATCAATTTAATACTCCCTTTGTCCCATTTTGATAGTTCAACTCGGTCTCTAATGCATTTTTGAAATTGTTAATATTTTTCAATCTACAATATTTTTAAAGATTTTAAAATTTTTGTATAATAGAACTAATTGAGATCTATCATATTACATCCATATTGCACATAAAATTCATTATAGATTGAAAGATATTAACAATTTCAAAATTGCATTGGAGACCGAAGTGGACTATCAAAATGGAACGGGGGGAGTATATTCAATCTTTAAACAAACAAAACTGCTGTCTTTTATTTGTTTATTTTCTTTTCTTATTTTTTCCATTCAACATTTGGATCCACCCTATCTCGATGTACCCCTATTGAGTTTCATTTATAAATTTTGTTTTTTCGATAAAAAAATGTCTACTCAGTCTGATTGACGACAATTTTTATAAGTTTTCGGCCTGTAGTGAGGTTATAAAGTGATGCTACGTGTCTTTTTTTTTATAACTATTTCATTTTTTAATTTGAATTTTCCCATCTTGCTTTTATATTCCTCATCACAAATTATTTGGGAAGGTGGAGACTATGGAATTTGAGTTAAACCGTCTGCAAGGCTGGCTTTGAGATAGTTGGGGCCTAAGACGAACTTGTAAAATCGGGGCCCTATTTTTTTTTTTTTTTTAGATAAAAAATAAAATTAATCGCAAAATGATAGTTACTTGGTCTGATTTTTTTTTTTTTCCCATGATTCGTTTCCTTGTTTCGATTAAAACTAGTTTTCGGTCATATTATTTTTTGCACCAATAAAAAAAAATATACCTTTGGAAATGTGAGAGGGAAAAAAAATTCTTATGGTGAAAGAAAAGAAGGTGTCATGAATAGAACCATGAAAAGGAGGGATATTATTTTGTCCTTTGTTTTTTGTCCACAAAATTATTTTGTCCTTTGTTTTTTGAAAAGGAGGGATATTATTTTGTCCTTTGTTTTTTTTTTTTTTCTTTTTTGCTGTTTTTGTAATACCCAGGTATCCGAAGAGAAGTGAAGGATTGTATTTTTCCGTTTAGAAAAGGAAGGAAAAAAAAAAAAAAAAGAATAGTATAAAGTTCGGATTAAGGCATGGGGGTTGTGCAAGTGGCAATATATGGGTTCTATGAGGGGAGTGAGCTGCCTACAAGTCTCAAAGGAGCATGAACTCCTGCCATCTGTACGTGTGAGAGAAAAAAAGAAAGGTTAGAATAAGTTCAATATATAAGAAGACATATCTTGATGTACATGAAATGAGTTTGGACATTGGGAGATGAATAACTACTCTGCCTAAGGTCAGTAGCCCTTTTAGCTTTTGTGAAATACTTGATTGTGAGCATAAAGCTCAGCCGTGGGTTTGTCTAATTCTTAGATAATTTTTGGATGTCGATCAAGGAGATAAGCTCATCAAGTTTCATGGCCACAAACGTATTTTTGAGGTACCGGGTGGTATGAGACGTGTGTTTTGTTAGCTACGTCAGTCGATATAAGCTGAAACACGCATATCTTGTTTACATATCTGTTTTTGAAGTGTTTTTATCTTTGTTGGAACATTTTTAGAATTGTGTTGATAGGCGCGTGGGAAGCTTGCTTATCAGGCGCCTAAGTAGGGGGTTTTAGTATGTTAGACGTGCGTTTTGAGCTTTATTTTCCGATTAATATGTGCACGTGGTATTTGTGGGTGTTGAGCGTATTTTGCAGATAATTCAGGGATTTGGGTGCGATTTCGTGATATTGGAAGTACATGCACATTGATCAAGAGTGGAGGAGAGCGGAGTTTGCATGGAAGTGATCGAAAACCGTCGGGAGCGCTACCCCAATTCCTTGGAGCGCTCCAATTGGGCACAAAGAGGTCCCAAAAATGAACAGAGAGTTTTTGAGCGCTACACCAAAAGTGGTGTAGCGCTACCGGCGTAATAGCGTTAAAGGGTCAACGGTCAAAGAAAGGGAGCAACCGGACAAAGCACGCCCGAAGCAAAGCGGTAGCGCTACTGGGAATTGTGTGTAGCGCTACCGGCGTATTAGGGTCAATGGTCAAGGGAGAAGCAACGGTCAACGCGGCGCGTAAAGGAGGCGGTAGCGCTACCTACATTTTCCTGTAGCGCTACCGAGCAGCTATCTTGGCTCACTGAACGGTGTCGTTCGGTCGTTTCCGAGGAGGATATTTCCGGATTTTCGTTGTTTTTCATTAGGATTAGGAAATTAGTATAAATACTCTTATTAGAACCCAGGTTAGGGTTCCACGAATTTTCCTTAGATTTGGTCCTTCAAAGTTTTCGGCTACCGTCTTCATTCAGCATTCTACATTCAAGTTTCGTTCCAGAATTCCAGTTTTCAGATTGTTTTTGCGGATTGTTAATCAAGTTCAATTCTTGTCTTGCAATTTACGGTATCATTATCTATCGTTTCCATATTTTAATCTTTGAGTATGCTTAGATCTAGGTTAAATTTGTTTTCTGCAATCAATACTATCATGAGTGAGTAGTCGTTTTGAGTGCGGCTGCGGGGCGAAGGCGCCGCAAGTCTGGTCTAAATAATGTTTCACCTCGGTGCCGAATTAACTTGTTTTTCGGGCAGTTTTAGGAAACGAAAATTCCTCTAACAAACAAAACCCAGGCATCGCTGGAATTCGAATGCGCACGGAATCTGGTGACAGGTGGTGCGCATTTGTTAGGGAGCCTTTTCTTATTCTAAAATCAGTAAAAAGAGGAATTGTGGCCCGAGTAAACATTGGTTAGGCTAGACGCGGTCGCCGGATTCCCTCAGCTGTGCTCTCTTTATCAATTTGCATTTAGTCAATTTAGCTTAGTGATTTAATTAATAAACCTCACAAAATCAAAGGGTAGCTACCTAAGAGCTAGTTCAAGCTGCACTCTATCGCTTTTGAGTCAAGCACTCCAGTCGTCTCTGTGGTTCGACTCCGGTACTTCCGGAATTATTGTGCTACACTGGTCAAGAGTCCTACGCTTGGGACGCGTCTTTATTCGTCTTATTTTTAGTCACCTGATCGGTCAAGCATGTGTTTTAAATTTGATCATGGATATTGTCTGATACGTGAAATGAACTTGCCAAAGTTATATTTTTACGTCGATACATCTGAACATGTGTCTGGGCTTGAGGACTTTAAACAGACAAAGCGGATTGGTGTTATAAGGGTGGGAGATGCGGACCACATATCTCGAGGGTTTGACGTCATTCCCATTTATTGCAAGAGGTCGCTCCTCTTTTATTTTGGTCGAAACATGTTCTTGATAGATGTGCGAAATCGACGGGTATTATGAAATGTGATATTTTAAATATCATGATGCTTTTCTGCTCAATCTTTAAAACTGGATTTCATTCTATGAGCGAACTGAAAGATCTATTATCTTGTTACTAAGATCTTTTTATTACTTAGTAACTGAAAAGTATGATTTACACTTTTTGCTCAGCGTTGACTAAATTCATGATTAGAATGTTTATAAGATTTGCGGTGTTTCATACGAGCTTCAGCTTATGGAGTTTTCAAAAAATCATACTTTTCAGGTTCGCGGCAGAAGATGGATCATTTGGAGGACTGACTTTGAGAGAATATATTGAAGAAATTAGTGTTGTCATTTTGGGGATTTTAGACCTATTGTAATTTTTGGTGCTTTGTTGTAACATTTTGAGGTTGTTAAAAATACCATTGATTTTTGAGGTGTTTAAAAAGTCGGGTCGTCACAGTTTTTGTCCTCTATTGGTTGTACGTAGTGATATTATCTCGTTCTCTGACCATGAAAAGGAGGAGGAAATTGATTTATGTACTTAATGACTTTGCTTATTCGAGTGAGATTGAACTATCAATTTATTGCTTTGGATAAAAAAAATTAAACTGGTTTAATTTTTAGAATTGATATTGGATTCTTTTTTTCTCTTTTGACAATCTTTTTTTGTCTTTACATGTAAAGTGCAAGAGTAAATTTACTTAATAAAGACAAAAAATAGAGTGTCAATAGAGAAAAGCGGAGTGCCAATAACACTTCCCTTATTTTTTTCCCAATTTGTTAGTTTTGCGTCGATTTTTTTGTGGTTTATTGGTTCATCTCAACGTGAGCAATCGAAAAAATATAGATTAATTTTATAGTTTTTAGATTTTCTCTTGTCGAGACAAATCAATAAACCACAAAAAATCGATACAAAATTAGCAACTGCGAAAAAAATTGAATATGGACAAAAATATAAACCAGTTTCATTTTTTAAACCAAAGCAACCCTTAGAATAACTTTTAGTATTAGAATCAACTAATATTCACTGTAACCAAAAAAGTTTTTGTCAAAATATTATTTATATTTTTATCAAGCTCCTTAAATGGATAAGGAATGTGTGCTAATTCCGTACAATTATATTATGACAACCATATTCCTACGTCCACCAGATTGCACTCCCACGTTCAACAGAGAAAGAAAAATAGATCACATAGGTAGTAGTCCATGCATTAGGCCAAACACCGTGCACAACACGGCTGTGCACAACATCTCCCCCGAGTCCCGCAAGGAAGCGGGGGAGGTGTTGTGCACAGCCATGCTGTGCACCCCTCGGCTATTGGATTGAGTTTTGGACGGTTCGGATGTGTTTTGATTTTTTACCGGTAAAAAAAATCAAAATTAAAAAAAATTGCCGAACGCATCCGAGCCATCCAAAACTCGATCCAACGGCTGAGGGGTGCACAACACCGTGCACAACACGGCTGTGCACAACATCTCCCCCGAGTCCCGCAAATGGTTACGAATTTTTGTTTTCCACTTCCCTTTCAAAACTCACTAGCGTTGTGCTGGCTTGTCCGGTGCTCTTTTTTTTGCACGGAGAAAGAAGATTTTATTAATTTTTGAAAACACATTACAAAGATTAAAAGGGCCAAGGCAAAAAGCCTAGGACCCAAAGGGAAAATAACATATGGGTAACAAGGAGTCAACCAACCAAAGCATATAGAGACTAACCCAACTCCCAAGTTTGCACCTTCAAAAGCAGATTGATATCAACCAGATAGCAGTAAGAAGCAAACCTTCAAATAATGAGCAGCCCCATCCAAAACAATCTCCAAGTCAGAAGCAACAAGAACAAACACTAATATGAACGAAAAAACACTAATATGAACCCACCCAAGAATGGTGCCAAGGGAGAACAAGTAGTGGCGATCGCCACCACAACGATTTTTAAAAATGCTATTATTTTATTAAACTAAAAAAATTCATGTCCAAACTTATGTAGGCTCACCACCACTCCATTTTTTTTCATTTTTCTATGTTATGGTATTAAATTATTTATTCTCATGTTTTCTTTTTAAATAAGGGAGGCTGATGAAATAGTCCAAAATCAAATTTAATGAGCTAAGTGAAATTTCTTGAAATATATATGAGGTTTAAATTAAGAAAAACTAAACTGCAAACTTGACATTTAAGCAAACCTTGGGTGTATTATTGTGTATCAACAAAAAGGAAGAAAGCTAAGAACAAATTGAAGAAAGCAAAACATCATTTCAAGCAAGATGAGTACATCCACGGCTCTAATGCGTGCATATAATAAATGAGAAACATAATTTATTATAGATTTTAGTACTTCATTTTGGGTTTAATTTTCTAATATATAAATGCGCCACCACTAAGGTAAATTTCTGGCTTTTTTACCTTTTGGGTAAATATTCACATTGGTGGTTTTTTCGTTTTTTTTTTTTTTTTTTACTGTGTATCGGGCGGGCACAAGCCTAGTACTAAACAACAGAATGTATCTTCAAGGATTTATGAGCCTAATGTGCCAAGCTGGAGTTTTCTCAGGGTGGGAGCACTATTGTTGTTTACATCTGAGCGGCGCAGGTAAAGCTGTGGTGACTCACGGAACCGGCCAGTGAGCTCCACAACAAAAGCTAAGTGAGCGGTCACGAGTCAGTTTGATTGCGAAACTCTCCCCACTCATTTTTTTCAACACACTTGCGACTTATCCTCATTCCTCTCCCGTGGCAGCACTTCCTTGTGCCTCTTTTGACCCACTTAAGTTGGGCTAATACTGATCACTTTGGACAAGCAATTTGAAGATGCTAATGTGTAATGACCCGTAAATTTGTTTAGGATTAAAAACCCTAATAATTCTGTGCTTGCATAGTACTGTTCTTATTTTTTCTTAATTACTAACATTAGTTGTTTAAAAAAGAAAGAAAGAGAAATCTACACTTCCTAATTGTTACTTGCTCCCTCTATTTTTGTTATATAGCATAAGGACTTTAGTACTAGATCTTATTTATAATAATATATGTCTGTGTGTACATATAGAATAATGATCTATTGAGGACTCCCTTAGAATAAGGGAGTGCGGACCTCACCATTCCGGATCAAATTTTGACGATCCGAACCGCTCAATGTTTTTAAAATGCATTTTCCAAGGTCCACGCGGAAAATCTTCAAAAAAAAATACCCGGAAGGGCTTGATCCACACAGTTTTTGTTAAAAACGCTATATATATAGCGTTTTTAACAAAAACTGTGTGGATCAAGCCCTTCCGGGTATTTTTTTTTGAAGATTTTCCGCGTGGACCCTTAAAAATGCATTTTAAAAACATTGAGCGGTTCGGATCGTCAAAATTTGATCCGGAAAGTCGAAAAATGGCTTGGTCCGCACGGAATTTTTGTTTGAGGGAGTCCTTAGTAGATCGGCTTCCGTACATATATGCATATATATAATTACTTTGAAAATAGTCAAGAAGAACATATTCCTAACTCCTTAAATTGTGTAATTTTATCTTGTGATTTATTTTAATTTTAGTTCATTCCTAACTAGATTGCCTTTTTAGACATAGCTTAGATCTCTAATCCAGTTACATTCTAACTTAATTCTATCAAGGAAAATGCTACATGCACTAACTAGTGTATCAACTATTCCACTAACTGTCCATGTGTCACTCTTTTAGTGGATGAATCTATCCATGTATTGAATAGTGCATTGATGCGGTAATGTCATATTTGAATTTAGTGTAACAGTTAGTACATTAGTTAGTGCCTATATCATTGGTCTTCTATCAATTTAGTCCATACTGGACTAATAGGTACATTAGTGTTTTGCTCCAATTCCCATATAAAGACCCAATCAAATTCTCACCAATTCAAATCATCACCTCCATTTTCATCCACCTTTTGCGCAAGTAAGAAAATAATCTACCCTTTCATTTTTTTTCCCTTATCCCATACTTTAATTTCTTAGCTAATTCAATGCCTAGCTAAAGTTATGTTACAATTCCATGGATGTAACATTTAAGTTCTTGTTATGTGCAATTTGAGTTTGTTTATCAATAAAACGAACCATCCCGTTTAGTTGTGCTAGTGAAAATGCTTGTGGTGTATGTTGAATGCTTGATTATTGTTCAGATTTTGTGAGGAAAAAAAAAATTACTAGAAGGTAGATTGAAAACCTTTCACTGAACAGCTTCTTTTTCCCTGTTTGGACAGCCAACTTTCAAAAATTCCCTAGACCTCTATAGAACTCCGTTTTAGTTGATTCTTGAGTCAAAAGCTTTCATATACGTTTGAAATTGTAACTCAAAAATGTCGTTTTCTTTTACTGGTTCTGTTTCGTACCAGATTTGGTGCGTGACAATTAAACCCTATTTTTTACCCTTTTCAAGAATGAGTTCTTCACAAATTTTCTTCCTAACATCCTTGGCTACGTCCACGTATCTAAAATTTTAGACACCATTTCATATGGGATTGAAGCCAAAACAATGTGATGTGCCTTGCTCGAAATTCTGTTGCTGTATTGAATCTTTAACTTTGACTGTTAATTTTGTGTTTATAAAATAAAGCGTTGTGGTAGGATGTGTTTGTGTGATCTATTGCATTGAGAAACATATATTACGTTGTGTGGATATTATCATGAGACGGGTTGACACGGGGTCGGAATGTGAGTCGTTAACAATTAGTTACTAATGACAACGAATTGGATATGTTAATAAAATGATGGATATGATATAATGGCAATGGAGAGGTCATCACATCCTTAAATTACACAGGAACGTAAAACCTGAGATGGCACGGACCCGATTGGCCCTTAATCAGATATGATTTTTGGATATGGGTGGCATTTTACCGGTTCCTTGGTGCTTCGAGGATGCATCGTATTGAGTGAATCACTCAGGCGTACGTAACCTGTTACGGAAAAACACTGATTATAGGAAATTCTTAATTGAAGCAGAAAATCAATTAGAAACAGAAACAAAAATAGAAGATAAGGATTAAGAAAATTGGCCTGTGTAATCAAGAGAGGCACGTCGAAGACGCTGTCCTAAAGTTGTTATGCGCTCCCTCCGTGCAGGATCTAACGATTGCAAACGACTCCAAGATACAACCCAAAACTCACAGGTATCTAGTACAATGAACAGATGCACGAGATTGGATTTGCCAAGTTTGTATCTGTTGCCCAAAAGTAGAAGAAAGTAGAAGAAGAACAAGAAGATCGTTGTATTTAATAGAGAGAGAGAGAGAGAGAGTGGCGTTATTATTTTTTGTTGTCAAGACTCCTAGGTGTCTAGTCACAATAGACACACTTATTCAATTTAAACCAAATACCTTTTGGTTTAAAAAACTTATAACCCTTGGTGTATTAAATAACACACCCCTTGGATTTGAGTTAGTGGTTAATAAATAAAGCTTTGAAACTTCTGAGAAATTAGTAATTTCCAGCATAAGGATCATGCCAATGGTGCTGCGGTACATGTAACCATGGGGGGGCTTTCGAATGGGCCGGTGCCACAAGCTCGGTGAGTTTTCGGGTAGGAAGGGTTGCATGGTGAAACCTTCAAAACTCATGGTACTGCGTTACCTTGGTGTTCAATGCTAGATTTTGTTGACCAAGTGGAGAACTTTGGGTTACCTAGCCAAAACTCTTTATTTTAGTCACCCGAAGTTGTAATATTTTGAATTAGTCCTTGTTTATCTTGCAGCTTTATTTTTTGGCAACTTTATTCTAATTTCAATAATTATCTAATATTATTCATTCAACGTGAAAAAAATCGGGGCGTTACATAATGTCTCCTCCAATACTGGAAAAATTATTGGACGCTTCATGGGCACTTTCATGTCTCCACGGATCAAGTCTTTCCCGGTAATTTTTTTTTTTTTTTACGATTTCTCGTGGGAACCCTTAAAAACACGTTTTAAACACATTGGACGGTTTGGATCATGCAGAAACAAATTTTAAAAGCTTCAAAACACCCAAAAACCTCCAGTCAGGGATTGGGGGTACACTAAAGAGGCCTGTTTTTTCCATTATGAGGCCACATTATTCTACGAAACAAACTAGGCTTATGATACAAAAAATCAAAGGAGCTTGACAAAGAGATCAAACTCAACAACCAACGATTTATTTCTTTTTCTGATAAAAAACAAAACGAGGCTTAATGGTTAAATTAGGGAACAAGATAACTCGACGGACCAAATGTATATCGAATTAAGTGGTGACATTTTGGAGTCCTATTTTGCAGCTAACCCTAGCAGGCAAGAGCTCAGTTCTTGAGGTTTAGAGAACATGACCATGTGATCCGCACCAGAGATGATCTTTACCTCGTCCGTAGGGTTATTTGCTATCAACCATCGTTGCAATTCTTCTTTGACAATACAGTCCTCTTCGACCACGACATAAACTCGACGGACTGATCCATAATTCTCCTTTGTAAGTGCAGTGTCATTTACCAGTTCCGCCCCATCATAGAAGGGATGTGGTCTCACCAACATTGTTGCAAGAGTCAAATCCTATATATGTTCAGTTTCGTCACAAGCAAAGAAAAATTCGTCAAAAGAGAAAAGTTCCGAAATGAAAAGAAAAGAAGATGTTAGATGACATTTAGTTTTTGGGAATTTAGACGGTTTTTAACAGCTTAATTTTACTGTGGATCCCCAAAGTAATGTAATCGCGCGTACTGTGAGCTTTTTGCAATAGGTTTGTTTGCCTTGGCATTGAACAGCATCTTCGTCAAAACAGGACAATCCGTGTCGCTGTTATGATTAGAATATCGCTTTTATGTGATTAATTAGATATGAGATGAAACGCGCGAGGGCCACTTTTATGCTATGCAAATTCTTTTTGCGTCTATTGTACACACTTTTTTTTGTATACGATCATCCCGTTCAAGCTCAAACAATACAAAATTATGTTTTTGAACTTGAAAGAATACAAGAATACGAGAAAGTAACATATATAATATTTATTTTATCCCATGGCAGATCCGCTTCAAATGAAAGCAATGTCACCATGCATGATGTATTTTAGATATTAAAATTTGGGTTGTACAAAAACATTTCCGACTTATATTATATACATACCTCAGGTGGTGATCGGTTGTATAACTTGGATTGCATATGGTTGGGGCCCCAGAGCAAGGAGGTTGGAGGTTTTTCCAGCCCGTTATCAAATTTATGTTGGCTGTCCATCCAAGACTCCACTCCTTCAGCGACCTACACAGCATACAATTACAAATTAACGTGCAGGACTAACATTTTTGGAAAATCAATAAAAGCATTAATTGTGACAATCTAAATGTTTGGGTAATGTTTTTTTGATCGGTAATTGTGACAATCCAAAGTCTTGGGTAATTGTGACAATCTAAATGTTTGGGTAATAGTAAGCAATTTGCTTGTCAGGGTGAGGGTGAGGGTGAGGGCTTGAAGTTGAACCAAGTTTATGCCACAGTCAGAGTTTCGGTATTATGTTTTTTTCTTTTCTCCTAATCTTAGGGGAATTTCCATAGAAAAATTGTCGGTTTAGTTAATGCCCCACGAAACCTATGATTGAAGGTGAAAGTAAGAAAAATTTAATTGAAAACTGAAAAAATAACACAAAAATTTTGGTTAAGACAAAGTATTTTAGGATCTTGAAAGAAAATATTTATAGAATACATTAAGAAAGTGGTTGTTGGGCGGAGGTGGGGGGGAGGAGAATAAAGTGTAAATTTGTATTTAGTAAAATTTTTTTAGTATTAAGAAGGGTAAAAGGGTAATTTTATCAAATAAAAACTTAGTGTGTCATTAATGAGGAACCTGGGGTTGCTGGCACGGTGCCACCGTGGCGGTGTCGTGCTGATGATTGGAGACGTTCACCGCGTAGAGTTCATCGAGTTCTACATGTGTACCAAAAATTAGCTCGATCGAAGATCGATAAGTGCCTCATCGGAACACATGTAACTTGTTGCAGTGGTTTGGATCCATTCGGAGTCATGCATTTCAAATAATATTATTCTGATGAGGCACCTAACGATATTCAAACGAGCTGATTTTTGGTACAATCATAGTACTCGACGAGTCCTATGCGATGAACGTCTCTGATCATTAGATCGTCCTCGGCTCCTGCACAACACGCTGCACATCACCCTTGTTATTAAGGTGCACTTTTCACCCCTATTGTTCTCCCCAAAATGGATTTTAGAAACGAGCCAAATCTTCATGTTAAGAACAATTGTATTTTACTTTTTATTTTTATTTTTAAAAGAGTCAAGATATCATATCCAAACGCCATCCGGCACCGATTACGAAAGACAGGATTGAAACCCAAACCACTAACAAGTTAAATGAGAACGGCATTAAGCTGACTAGGCCACCGACTCGCAGAGACACACCTGCTGAAGTAGACCCGACACCTAGGGGACAGAATGATGAATCCGAATCAAAAGGTAGCGGTAGAGAATCACAAGCGATTCCCAGCACAATCCATAACACAAGACAACACAAGGTAATCCATAACACAAATTGTATTTTACTTATTGATTCACCCAAAATTTGGACTAATCTGGATTTGGAAACACCCTCTGCTATTGAAATCGAATCGAAATCTCTTTTAACGAACTGCCCTCTGTTTCCTAATCCGGCAGTACTGACGGTGGCCTAAGCACCTCTCTATCTCCCATTCTCTTCTTGCCGGTGGGTTTAGTTTTGAGTTTTCAATTATTCTTTGCAAGGGTATTTTGGGAAGTTTTGGGGTTTTTTTCGGTTGTATTTAGCAAATTAGTGTAAGTACAAAATTCAAATTGGTTGTGTATAGAAATTAGGTTTGTAGATAGAATTTGCCTTTCAGCAATCCTTTCAAGTTTTAGTCATCTTTCTCCTCATTTGCAATCCCTAAATGGGCTTATGAAAGGAGAGTTTTATTTGAGTTCTTCTAATAATGTCATCTGAATTCATGCTTAGTCATCTCCCTGGTTTTTATCATACTTGAGTGGTAGATGAATTGATTGCAATAAGTTTTTACTCCCTCTGTCTCAAAAAGGATGTTAAAAAATACTATTCAAACTCGTCAAATTTTTTTTTTTATATCTTGTAATTTATAATGCTTTTAATGATTTTAAAAACTTTGTTTAATAAAATTATGTAAGATCTATCAAACAAGATCTATATTGGATATACGAATAATTATAAATAAAAAAAAATATAGATGATTTTATGAGGGGTGGGAATAGTGTTTTTGGACATCCTTTTCTGACGGAGGGAGTATGTGATTTCTTGAGATATTTTATCTTAAATTAAGAGAAAAATTAATCTACTTGCTGCAAATCACACTCATCAGATCGAGTCGACTTTGAATAGTCGTGGTGTCAATGCCATCATTGTTGGTGCGTATCCATATTTTGTTACGTGAAATAGTGAATTAAGGCACGGGTCATTCCTAGTCATATACCGATTGAGTATCTATATCATAGTATATGTGTAGCTGTGCAAGATATTTTCTACGAAAACTTAACGCAAAACTAATAAATACATAAAAAATTAAATAAAAACAAAACGAAAAAACCAAGTCACTCCTAGCCATATATTTATATCATGGTATATGCGCAACTGAACAAGATATTTTCCGAAAACAAATGTGTTAACATCAACTTCATCAATAATTGAGTTGATCAATGGTACGCGACACGATGGTTCCACTAAATTCCGAATAGGGAGGAGGACCCGTGATCAAGTTGTCTGGTCCAGTAAGTTCCATTGTAGCTATATAGATTCTATTATTATTATTATTATTATTTTTTATATTTGGAGAAGTGTCAATAGCCATGATGAAAGCAACGTTTTTGTCTTTTATTTCTTGCGATTGTAGAATAAACTCAATTAATTTCTGGTGAGCACTATTATTCATCAAATGTGAATTTTACACGAGCAAAGGACAAGAGCAAAAGTATATACTCCTATTGCGAGAAAAACATCTAAACTATCTTGACACCCTCAACTCGCGACAATCATATGACACCCAAGCCCGAAAGGCTTATAGTTGGCAAGAAACGTAATTTTAAAGGATCCTTTTGTGTTTGATGATGAGTAAAGGATACTTTTGTTTTTGATAATGAGTGTCTTGGCTTGGTAAGGGTTGAAGTCGGCTTTTGGGTGATGTCTTTCGGTGGAGAGCAGTTTTGGCTATCGCGAGCAGGCTTTTAGGGGCTGATTTTCGAGAGTCTCTTGCGGTGGTTGTTTTTTGTTTTGGCTTTGGCTCTTTTGGGTGGTTTTCATTTGGATGACTATCTTGTTATCTTTGTTTTTCATCTTCTCCTGATGAGATCATAAGTAATTTTTCTGTTAGCAAAAGCTAATTTTGCCATTTTGGTGTTTGTTTGGGTGCTCTAGTTGGGTTTTGTATGGGGTCTTGGTTTAAGTATATTTTTTTGGGGTGTGTTTTCTTCTTGGGAGTTTTGGTTGGCTTCTTGCCAACATCGGGTTGTGTTTTTCCTTTCAGTTCCTAGCGGAAGGTATCTTGATAGTTTGTTGCTTGGATCCTTTTAATCTTTGTAATTCATTTTCAAAGGTTAAAAAAAAATTTGCTGTTCAAAAAAAAAAAGTTTTTCATCTTCTCCTATCTTTTTCTTTCATTCAACCTCAGTTGGATGCCTCCTTCTCGATGTACCCTTTCGAGATTTTTAAATATCTTCCTTTTTCGATAAAAAAAAAAAACCAGCTGCTGGGAGGACAATTGTTAAGAAACGCAAGATTTGTTTTCCGCCAAACTTTGTTTCCAATTTCTTTTATAAATGCCAAATCGCTCTTTGAATCCGAAATTGACCGATATGTAATGAGAATCAGCCTATACCCATGTTATTTTCTCTCACCTATATATCTAGATGTAACAGTATCGGAACACTGAAAACCGTTGCGTAATGACTGTTACATTACAAGCTAAAACTCACAAGGGTCGCAATAAACAGCTAAACCAAGATAAATTGAGTACTTTTTTTATTAGGAGTTTCATAAATTTTCCTATAAAAATCTAAACTATAAGGTTCTTATCTCTTGAAGAATTTTTTATCTGATTAAGGTTCTTGATCACCATGAGTGGAAGGGGTTTTGGCCCGTCGATCATACTTTAATTACCGTAGCTCCGACTCTTAATTAAAAAAAAAAAAAAGGATACGACCACTGAACAAATTAAAAACTAGATTCTCTAAAAATATATGGCATAGAACTAGAAGCACTGGGTAGGCGAGAGAGAGAGAGAGAGAGAGAGAGAGACCTTTCGAAAGACACTTGGAAAATTGAGATCAGGACCGTGCATAAGAGAAGTGACAAACACAGCAACCACAATTTTCTCTGGAAACCTCTCCATAGCTGCCGATATGCTGATGCCACCCGCACTATGTGCAACCAAAACAACCCGGTCGTCTACCGGCAGTGACTCCATAAATTCCATCAACGGCTGAAAGTAGTCCTTCATGGAACGGACCTCGTTCACCTGCTTCGGGTGGACTCCAGAAGCAGCCATGTCCAGCGCGGTGACCCTATGGCCGGCCTGTTTCAGCAGCGTTGCTACCTTGTACCAACACCACGCTCCATGACCCGCTCCATGAACCAACACGAAATGCCGCTCACTCTCGTCCATTTTCTTTTGAGCTCTCAAAGCAAGTCTATGGCAGCTTTTCTATGCTTCGTCTTAGTTAAATGGACGTGACACAAACAAGTAAAGCTGTAATGACCATAACTTAATGCTCAACTATCTGCTATACTTCTCCCCTCCCATGATTTTAGCCTGTCAATTTTTAATTGTCGCGAAATATATATCCATTTTGAAAAGTCATGAAAAATAAGTTAAGGTCTTTTTTTGTCATTGTCATTTGATGTCGAATAGTCTCATACTATATTTTTTTCTCTTTTTATAATCGTATAAAAAATAGGGACTAAACCTGTTGGACTAATCGGTATCCCACCCACAACGGAAGAGTGACAAAAATAAACACAAGCTATTTTACAACCTGGTTCGGCCATAATGCTTACAGTTCATACTTCATAGGAAGGTGAATAATTTCACGAATATTGGGTGAGTGAAAGAGAGAGATAAAAATAGAAGTGAGCTTGGGCTTGGGTTGGGTTGTGATGCAGGCTAATATTTTATTATTTGATAAATAGAGGAATTATATTTTATTAGTAGAAGCGTTTTATTTTGATCAAGATTATTTCTAGAAGTGTTTAGTTTCCTAGTTTATTTTAATACAATATTCCCTTTTTGTAGGTTTCTTGGTTAAAAAGAATTAGAATTAATTTTATTACTTTTAGGTAATTGATATTCACACTCCTCAAATTGTTATCCACACTCCCTTTTTGTCTTTTAGTGAGATTTTTACACATGAAAATTTTACTAGAAGGCAACAAAAAGGTGTGGATAACAATTTGGGGATGTGGAAATCACTCCCCATATTTTATTCCTTTTTAGAATTTTAGCGTTTAGGAAGTTTATTTTATTGCCGCTTGTTTTGGCAAGATTTCTTTTATTCTCTAGTATTCAAATCTGGGAATATCTCAAATCTTTTGATTTTGGTAATTATTGAGTCAATTAGTGTCACGCCCTCAAATTTAATAAACCAAATAACAATAAAATCCACGTAGGGTAAACCAAAAGTCATACATTCCACCGTTGAAAAGTCAAAGTCAAAGTACATCGGGTTTCTACAAGAGGTACCCGTACCCATGCATAAGTAATTAATAGTTAAGAGTTATTACATAACCAAGTTTTGTCAAAAGATTTAAGGAATCAAAGTTACAATATCATCTCCCAAAATATATTAACGATAGAGAGGATAAAATAACTTCATGTCAAATGAGCTCCATGATATGCATCCACACGCCAAGCATTCCAATCACAGGCCTTGCCGAGTACCTGAAAATGATAGGTTGAGCTCACTAGCCCAGCAGGAAACTTTTCTACCAACGCTAAGGGTATAAAAGATGAAACATGCATATGGAGGTGTGATACACATGAATGAATAAGCTAAAATAGTCCAAACTAGGTCGACTTGATGAGAGAATATCCAATAGATGCCCCAAAGATCGAATCAAAACCAAGTGTCTATAGATTTCCTCGTAAACGTTACGTTTCATGTCGTAGATTCAATCCTTTCAAAAACATGGTCATTTTCATAAAACATGTCCTTTTTCATCTCTTCACAAATAACCACTTATTTAAATAGGGAATGAATCCCTCTGCCGGATTTCGTGGGCTCCGAACACCCCTGCCGGATTTCGTGGGCTCCGTACACCCCTGCCGGATTTCGTGGGCTCCGAACACCCCTGCCGGATTTCGTGGGCTCCGAACACCCATGGCCAGGGACGCACCTAATGGTGGCCCTAGAATAAGCAAATTATCATTTTCAAAAGTTTATTAACCAATCAAATGTCCAAAAACATCCATGTAATTCATTTAGGTCAAAAATTCGTAGTGTGTCGGTTGTGGCAATGTTAATATGTGTCCAAGAACATGAGAGGTCAAGACAAGCATCATTCATATCATGATAGGCTACCAATGCTTAGAAGTCGATTTGAGAAGCTTAGGAAAGATCAATGAAGGCCCGGCGCAAAGAAACATGAAAATGGAGTTATGAACCTCGAGAAAACCCGACACCTTGATAGGAAAAAGCACATTCCTCTCAAAATACAATGGCTATAAATATGAGACCAATTGGGTTTGAAAGTAGACTCATAGATCTTTCTAACGGTTCAAGAATCGCCTCAATCGGAGTTCGGATGAAGCCGGGGCGTGCCCGCGAAGTTGGGTAAAAATCTGTCGCATTGGGTATCGATACTAGAGAAAGTCTGTATCGATACCGGGTTGCTAAAATTTTTACAGAAAGTCTGGGTATCGATACCGAAGAAAAGGGGTATCGATACAAAGGCCCTTTCGAGCAAATTTTCAGATTTCCAGATTTTTCCAAATGGAGGGGATTTCAACCCAAGCCAAAATTTGAGGTTCCAAACAACATCTACTCATAGGAGAGGGGTATATCAACAACCAATTCAAGGATTTATCAACCAAATACACAAAACCCAAACTCATGCATGATCCAAAGTTAATTCCATGGAGATAATCAAATTTAACAAGAAGTTGGGAACAAGAACACAACCAATGCAATCATTCAACAAACATACACTTAGAGGAGGTAGAAGATTGTTTCCTACCTCAAGGATTTGCTCCAAGTCAACCCAAAAACGAATTTGTAGATCCCTAATTTGAGCAATCCCGAATTTGGTCCTCCCGGTGTGAAAAGATGGTACTCCGAGCTCCCAAACACGCGTAGATGATGACTCTTTGGTCAATTTGTGAAGAAGTTTGATGAGGAGGGAGTAATTTGAGCTCAAAGGAGCAAAAATGGAGGAGAGAGGAGGAGGGGCTGATTTTGGGAGAAGAAGAAGATGGTTATTTTGGCCAAAATCTGATCCAAAAGTGTTTATATACACTCTCACACTAGCACTTACACCCCTCTAGTTTCTTATGTGCTTCACAAACACCCAAATGCAATTACCAACTCATATTGACCCCATGTCACACTATTTTCATTTCCTCACATTTCCCCAACATTATTTCCGGAAAATTATTTAAAAACACGAGTCCTTACAATTAGCGATTTATCGGGATTCAACTTCTTGCTTGTTGATTCCTTTTGGTCGTAGTTTAATAGTACAAAAAGAGTTGCAGGGTGACATTATTAGTTGGTTGTTTAATGATTAATGAAAATTGAAAGTTTTTCTCTAACCGTTTGTTCAAGGAAGGAGTACCTCTAGTTCAAACAAAGTTCGTGTTTGTCTTTGTTGCCCGTTCTTATTTCAACATGCCTCCATGCATCAGTTGGTATCAGAGCTTAGACTCAGTTCTCGATTTATCATGGCACGAAAATATTGTCATGATCGACAAGTCGACGTCAAGTACGTGTACGAGCACGATGATGTCGCGCGAGAAGCACAACTAGAGGTGCGGTTCCAACAATTAGAACAACATGTGTCAGACGAGATTGGCGCCCTAGCTGACCAGATTGTTACCCTAACTATTGGGGGGAATCGACCTCGTCATCGTCCGGTCAAACCTCGGTGTCCGAACGAGGAGGAGGTGTCGGTTGACATTTCTATCACTAAACCTTTTGCTGGTAATCATCAACCGAGTGGGGCACAAGAGCGGTCAAGGTTGGGTATCAGATCATGATTAGCGACTTTGGGGAGTTGGTTCAGAGACCAACTTTCTTGAGTTTAAGGGAGATATGGTCCCTGGAAAAATCCTAGAGGTTCATGCGGTGAACATTGCTACTGTACAGTGGCCCTTCACCTCAAATGTTATTCCCGATCCAGTTGTTTATTGGAGTCAACTACCAATTTACCAATTTATGATGAAGAACCATTCGTTGATGAGAGGTATGAGATCATTCCTAAGAAAAAGAGGATTCTAGTTCTTGGTTGAAATTTTGCCGATAAAATTCTTGGTTGGAAAATACAAAGTTTGTGCTGTTACCAGAAGTACTTGATGAGTTAAATGATGTTCGGAGTAATAACGTTATGACCTTGCTTGGCAAGACTCAAGCGTCTAATGCAGTAGTTGTCCTTATTGTGGAACAAATTGAAAACATTGAGTTGCACGAAATGCTTGCTCACGGTTCAAAAAAGTTGGATTGCAATTTTATAAATTCTTTCTTCAGATTAAATCGTATACAGGAAGATGATAAAAAATTTCAATTTGTGGATCCATTTTGAGAATTCATTGAAGACTCTGTATGCAAGAATATATGGCGTAGCAAGGCCAAATTTGGAAGGAAGTCGTTCCATTACTTTTTGAAGAATCTTCAAAGTTCAGGTTCGAAAAAATTAATTTGAAGTATAAAATTGATGCCGACAAGAAAAGGTTTATCAAGTTACTTTAAGTAATAAAACTCAAGGACGAGTTTTTTCAACTAGGGGAGTTTGATGCACGCTAAATTTTGAGAAAATTAAGTCGTATTTTGTTTATTTGATTTAGGTTTAATACATGTTATAATTTAGTCAAAATATTCTACAAATATTTAGTTTCCTAGTTTCTTGCCGACAAGAAAAGGTTTATCAAGTTACTTTAAGTAATAAAACTCAAGAACGAGTTTTTTCAACTAGGGGAGTTTGATGCACGCTAAATTTCGAGAAAATTAAGTCGTATTTTGTTTATTTGATTTAGGTTTAATACATGTTATAATTTAGTCAAAATATTCTACAAATATTTAGTTTCCTAGTTTCTTGCCGACAAGAAAAGGTTTATCAAGTTACTTTAAGTAATAAAACTCAAGGACGAGTTTTTTCAACTAGGGGAGTTTGATGCACGCTAAATTTCGAGAAAATTAAGTCGTATTTTGTTTATTTGATTTAGGTTTAATACATGTTATAATTTAGTCAAAATATTCTACAAATATTTAGTTTCCTAGTTTCTTGCCGACAAGAAAAGGTTTATCAAGTTACTTTAAGTAATAAAACTCAAGGACGGGTTTTTTCAACTAGGGGAGTTTGATGCACGCTAAATTTCGAGAAAATTAAGTCGTATTTTGTTTATTTGATTTAGGTTTAATACATGTTATAATTTAGTCAAAATATTCTACAAATATTTAGTTTCCTAGTTTCTTTTGATTGAGGTTTCCTATTTTTTGGATTCTTAATCATGAAGAATTAGGATTGATTTTATTTTCTAAAGTTTATTTTTAGTATTTTAGGAAGGCTGGCTAGCTTTAGAAATTCTACCATTATAAATAATGATGTAAGCCTCTTGGCTAGAGGAGTTGATTAATATTTTAAGTATTTTCACGAGAGAGAGAGAGAGTATCTCTTTTTCCTATAATTCTATAAATTTGCTGGTTATTAGACTGTGGAAGAGTTGTTTCTTGTTCGTGGTGGTGACCTTGCTTTTGTTCATGTTTCTAGCTACATCAGGTTGGGGTTTTTTTTTTTTACCTCATTGTACTCAGTCAATTTTAGTAAAATTGTTCTCTCTCCCCCGTGAAGTAGGTATTGAGGCCGAACCATGTAAAATTGCTTCTGTTCCTTGTTGTGTTTATTCTGTTCACACTTCCATTACGAGTGGGATTGAGATTAAATTCCAACAATGGTATCAGAGCTGGTGGCGTACGATCTTTTGGGCAAACTCACACCTGTTTTGGTGCGCTTGCACAAAGACCCTCGATGGAGTGGAAAAATCACATGTGACTCTTGATGGAGGAAGGATGTGGCCGATGGGTAATGGCTACGACGTTGAGTGGAAAAATCACATGTGACTCTTGGTGAAGGTAAGTCGTGGATGACTAGACGTTCAAATGAAAGCTCTAGCTCATAGAAATCCAAGCGGATGATGGTCCGTACGTAATGGTGCATAAGGGCAGGTTCTTTTCCATGGGATTCCGATTCGTGGCAGCGTAGATACCGTGGGTTGTATGGATCTCTCGGTTGAATTTAAGTGCGAGAGATGAAGTCATGACAGGTACTCGGTAAGGGCGATGCATTTTACATGAGAAAAAGGGGGGTATTTGTTGGGTTTTTTGCCCATGTAAATATGCACAAAATTATAAATGTTAGTCCAATATATGCATGGGAATTTGGCACATTTATTGTGGGAAGTGAATTATTTATCTGGGAGTATTCGGAAAATGGTGTAGACTACTTCTTCAAAGCATGGGAACTTGGGTTCATTTCTTCAAATGTAGTTGGCTTGGAAAGTTCTACAACAGCCTAGATATTTTGAATGTTTAGATGCTTCTCTTGTATCTATTTAAAGGGTGTGGATGACAGAGCATTCCCTTCTGGAATTGCATGCTACACAGGTCGTGCAATGAGAGTAGAGTAGATGTGAGAAAAAAATAGAGACATGGGGATGAGTGAAAAACGTTGTGTCAAGCTATGGTGTTAGGAGCTCAATGATGGTTTTTATCTCACATATATAGTAATCTCTTATTTTTCACATGGTGGAATATCTCTCTCTTTCTCTCCCATAGAGTGACACAGCAGAATTCACGAGAGAATAGTTAGCGTACTATTCCAAATGATGATAAGTCTCGAATTCACGAGTGTTCTTGAATCCACAAGAGACAGAGAATAACTCTGATTTATAATTGATTAAAAGCTGAATAATAATAGAGGTTACAAGCCCTTTTATAGGAAAAACTAGCAAACCCTAGCAAAAACTTACCAAAAATAAAGTATCCCGGAAATTGGAGAAACTTATTGAAAATAATAAATTTCCAACTAGAAACAACGAAAACGGAATTACACACTAAGAGTAATTCGTAATCTGATTATTACCTAAAATAGCAAAATTACTAAATTGAAGGCCTAAACGAATGAATTTGGCCGAAATCCACCATCAGTCATGATGAGGGCGGTGAGTATTGATCGCAGCGCGATTCTGCTTCAACACACCAAGTTTGGGCCTATTCCGGGCTCGTCGATAAATTGCCGAAATTGGCAATTTTCAATTAAAAGTTGTTTGGGCCTCTTAGGCTTTGACCGGTCCAATTGATCATAGAATTGGGCCGCTACTTGTTCTGCATCAATCCCTTCTTTTTCGAAAGAACTTGACCTCTAGTTCAAATCAGGATAGAGCGGTTCCTCTTCATGATACTAAAAAATGTCAGCAACATTGAAGATATTGGAGATCTTCATGGACTCGGGAAGATCAATCACATATGCATTATCCCCAATCTTCTTCAAGACCTTGTATGGACCATACTTCCTGGGCTTCAGCTTGTTGTAGGTTCCTTCGGGAAACCTTTTCTTCTTCAGAAAGATCATTACATCATCGCATTCATTGAACAACTTGACACGCCTACCCTTGTCAGCAACTGCCTTGTTCTTTGCATTAGTCTAGCCAACTTCTGCCTCACATAATCAACTGTAGAAGACGAACTAAATTCACTGCATGCTTGGGAGGTGTCACATAAACCAAGGAAAAAGGTGATTTTCCCGTGGCACTATGAACTGCACTGTTGAAGGCAAACTCAGCTTGTGGTAATGCATTATCCCATTGCCTTGGGTTGTCCCCACATATGCTTTGAATCAGATTACCCAAGCCTCTGTTAGTCACCTCCATTTGACCATCAGTTTGTGGATGCGCAGTAGAGCTCTGCTTCAGTGAAGTCCCAAACATCTTCCACAAAGTGACCCAAAAATGGCTAAGGAACTTCACATCTCGATCAGAAGTAATAGACTGTGGAACCCCATGCAAGCGCAGCACCTCTCTAAAGAATAAACGAGCCACATGCGATGCATCAGATGTCTTTCGACACGCAATAAAATGCACCATTTTGGAAAACCTGTCTACCACCACAAAAACAGAATCTGTACCACGCTGGGTACGAGGCAGTCCCAACACAAAATCCATAGACAAATCTTCCCAAATATTGTTAGGAACAGGTAAAGGTGTATAAAGACCAGTATTTTGAGACTGACCCTTAGATACCTGACATGTATAGCACCTGCGCACAAAATTTCCAGCATCCCTCTTCAATCGTGGCCAAAAATACCTCTCCTCCAAGCCTGCAACTGTCTTGTCTCTTCCCAAATGACCACTCACACCATGAAGGTCTCGGATTAAGCTCTTCCTCAACGAAGACCTTAGTATACAAAGCCAATTGCCACGAAATAAATACCCATCAGTAACATGGAAGTCACTAACAGGTCAATTCTAAATGCACACTTCCCAAATCTCTTTGAAATCCTCATCCCCTGGATACAACTCCTTCAAGAACTCAAAACCCACAATCTCTTGGATTAAAGTCACCAACAACTTGGCTCGACGACTCGATGCATCAGCCACTTGATTTGTCACCCCAGACTTGTGCCAAATGGTAAAAGGAAATTTCTAAATAAAATTGGAGCACCGCACATGCATACTATCCAACTTCTTTTGACTATTGATGAACTTCAACACTTGATGGTCAGTGTACAACACAAACTCCCTTTGAACCAAGTAATGCTCCCAATGTTTGAGAGCACGAACCACCGCATAGAACTCTCATAAGGGCTCCACTTTTGCCTTGCTTCACTTAACTTCTCGCTGAAAAAGGCCATTGGTCGCTTCTCTTGGGAAAGAATAGCCTCAATACCAACCCCACTAGCGTCACATTCAACCTTGAAAACTTTCACGAAGCTAGGAAGAGCTAAAACTGGAGCAATGCACAACTTCTCTTTAATCACCATGAAACTGTTGTTTGCTGCTTCTCCCCAAAAGAACTTCCCTTTCTCCAAACACTCGGTGATTGGCGCCACAATGGTGTTGAAATTTCGAATAAATCGCCTATAGAAAGCGGCCAACCCATGGAAACTCCGCACCTCTGTAACTGTTTTGGGATTGGCCAATCACGAATGGCGCGAACCTTCTCTTCATCCATATGAATACCTGCAGCACTCACCACATAGCCCAAGAACAATAAGCTACTTGTCAAGAAATTGCACTTCTTGAGTTGTATGTACAACTTATTTTCTGGCAGAACCATCAGCACTTGGTGCACGTGCCCCACGTGCTCATCCTCTGATTTGCTGTAGATAAGTATGTCGTCGAAATAAACAAACGACAAACTTTCCCGTTAAAGATTTCAACACTTGGTTCATCACCTGCATGAAAGTACTTGGACTGTTAGAAAGGCTGAATGGCATAACCAACCATTCATAGAGGCCATCCTTGGTTTTGAATGTCGTCTTCCACTCATCTCCAGGCCGAATGCGAATCTGATGGTACCCGCTTCGTAGATCAATCTTAGAAAACCACTTGGACCCATCCAGCATGTCTAGCATATCAACCAGCCTAGGTATTGGAAACATATACCGGACGGTGATCTTGTTGATGGCAGGGCTGTCCACACACATACGCCAATTCCCATCATTTTTCTGCGTCAACATGGCAGGAATCCCACAAGGACCTAAGCTCTCTCGTATATGGCCCTTTTGCAATAACTCCTCTACTTTTTCCCTCAGAATCTCATTCTCCTTCGGACTCATTCGGTAGTGTGGTAAATTGGGCAGACTTGCCCCAGGCACCAAGTCAATCTGATGTTGAATGTCCCTCATTGGAGGAAGCTCGTTTGTCATATCATCTGTAACCAGCTCCACAAACTCCTCCAACAAGAGTTGTATCTTCTTAGGCACAACAACTACAACCGCGCTCTTATCCTCTACAACCAATGCTTTCACCACCATGGCATAAATCTGCTTAGACTCCTTAAAATCTGTCACAAAATCAGCTTCTGAACTGGCAACTGTCAGAAACGATGGCTGCTGCACTTTTAGCTTGACAGACACCTTTTGATTGGAAGGAACCATAACAACCTTACGGGCCTCCCAATTAAAAGAGTAGGTGTTGTCACGGCCCTTGCATACAACATCCACATCAAACTGTCAGGGTCTTCTTAAAAGTATGTGGCTAGCATCCATCTCAATAACATCACAAACAACCTCAGCCTTATACAATTTTCCAATGGAAAGGGGAATTTTACAGACTTCGATTACCTTTACTGTTGGGCCCTTCTTGATCCACCCAATGCTATAAGGTGAACCAGTCTTTTTGCCAATGGATGGGGCTCCGTCGGCAACTTCAGATGGTCCACCAGTCGTTTTGCCACAAAATTCTCGCAACTGCCACTATTTACAATCAGGTCACACACCTTTTGGTTGATCGAACAGCTTGACCGAAAGATGTTGTGACGCTGAGTGCTATCTTCTGATTTTGGCGCAAACAACGCCCTTTGCACCACGCAATTTACTCGATCCCCATCTTCCTCCGCATAATCGACTTCATACTCCTCACTCCATTCGCCCACTACTCCATCAACATCCTCTTCTCCTTCCTCCGCCAGAGCCAACTTCTGATCTGGACAATTACTAGAACGGTGACCAGGTTTTTGACACCTATAGCACTTGTCTGGCACGGGCTTGGCATAAGGATTCGACGCCTTAGCCACGGTTTTTGCTACAACTGCTTGTTTGATTGCCACCTCTGAATTTTGCTCCATCTCCTTCTGTCGCTTTTGGTTGAAACGTCGACTTCCCCCTAGATTTAGGAGGAATGGACGATTTTGTTGTGTTACGACGATATCCTGAGTATGTTGGTTTGCGGTCACGCTCCAACCGCTCGGCCTTCAATGCTAGGTTGTGGGCTTCATCCACATCCCACACTGTCTGCAACCCAATCTGATCCCGTATCGACTGCCTCAATCCATTAAGATACCTGGCTACTTTATGTCCGTCCGACTCGTACAGATTATTACGATCTACGAGACAATTAAATTCAGCCATGTAATCAAACACAGACTTGTTGCCCTGGTTGCAGTTTTGATAGGCATGAAAAAGGTGTTGCTCATAATCAGGGGGTAAGAACTTCTCCATCATGAGTTGTTTCATCCTGCGCCACGTTCGCACAGACTCCTTTCCTTGCCTTCGTCGCTTCACCTGCAACTGGTCCCACCAAACTGCAGTGCCGCTTTCCAGTTTGTCAGCAACCACCTTGACCCTATTTGAGTCTGGAATTCCCATCATGTCAAGGAATCACTCAACCTCCGAAAGCCAGTCCAAGAATTCCTCAATTTCGAGATTACCAATGAACATGGGAAGATCCACCTTCACACGATATTCATCGAATAAATGTTGTGGTCGCTCTTGTGGAGGGTTTTCTACCGCTTCTACTTCTGGTTCTGATTCTTCTTCGCTGTCTGCATGTTCCTGAACCTGAAAGAGGACGACGTTGGGAAACTCCCACCGCGCGATCTTCTTCAACCCTTGTTGGCCCCTGGTTGAGGCGAAGAGTCAGCTGTCGCTGGGCCTCACGAATTTCTGCCTGGAAATCGCGAAATTGGGTTTGTTGTTTTTCTACCGTCGCCCGTAGATCAGCAAGCCCTTGAGCAACGTCAAAGGGTGTGTTTTCAGCTTTGTCAACTTTTGGTGCCATCGAGCCAGAAACGATCTTGCTCTGATACCACTTGACGCAGCGGAATTCACGAGAGAATAGTTAGCGTACTATTTCAAACGATGATAAATCTCGAATCCACGAGTGTTCTTGAATCCACAAGAGAAAGAAAATAACTCTAATTTATAATTGATTAAAAGCTGAATAATAATAGAGGTTACAAGCCCTTTTATAGGGAAAACTAGCAAACCTTAGCAAAAACTTACCAAAAATAAAGTATCCCGGAAATTGGGGAAACTTCCAAAATTGAAAACTAGAAAGAAAAATAAGAAATTCCCAACTAGAAACAACGAAAAAGGAATTACACACTCAGAGTAATTCGTAATCTAATTATTACCTAAAATAGCAAAATTACTAAATTGAAGGCCTAAACGAATGAATTTGGCCGAAATCCGCCATCAGTCACAATTAGGGTGGTGAGTATTGATCGTAGCACGATTCTGCTTCAGCCCACCAAGTTTGGGCCTATTCCGGGCTCGTCGATAAATTGCCGAAATTGTCAATTTTCAATTAGAAGTTGTTTGGGCCTCTTAGGCTTTGACCGGTTTAATTGATCATAGAATTGGGCCGTTACTTGTTCTGCATCACTAAGGCATTTTCATCGGTAGTTGAAGATTAGTTAAGCTATGAGAGTATATGTCTAGAACCGAAACGCCTTTTTTAGACTTGGTATTTGATAGGCGCGTGGGAAGCTTGCTTATCAGGCGCCTAAGTAGGGGGTTTTAGCATGTTAGACGTGCGTTTTGAGCTTTATTTTCCGATTAATATGTGCACGTGGTATTTGTGGGTGTTGAGCGTATTTTGCAGATAATTCAGGGATTTGGGTGCAATTTCGTGATATTGGAAGTACATGCACGTCGATCAGGAGTTGGAGGAGAGCGGAGTTTGCATGAAGTGATCGAAAACCGTCGGGAGCGCTACCCCAATTCCTTGGAGCGCTCCAATTGGGCACAAAGAGGTCCCAAAAATGAACAGAAAGTTTTTGAGCGCTACACCAAAAGTGGTGTAGCGCTACCGGCGTAATAGCGTTAGAGGGTCAACGGTCAAAGAAAGGGAGCAACCGGTCAAAGCACGCCCGAAGCAAAGCGGTAGCGCTACTGGGAATTGTGTGTAGCGCTACCGGCGTATTAGAGTCAATGGTCAAGGGAGAAGCAACGGTCAACGCGGCGCTTAAAGGAGGCGGTAGCGCTACCGACATTTTCCTGTAGCGCTACCGAGCAGCTATCTTGGCTCACTGAACGGTGTCGTTCGGTCGTTTCCGAGGAGGATATTTCCGGATTTTCGTTTGTTTTTCATTAGGATTAGGAGATTAGTATAAATACTCTTATTAGAACCCAGATTAGGGTTCCACGAATTTTCCTTAGATTTTGTCCTTCAAAGTTTTCGGCTACCGTTCTTCATTCAGCATTCTACATTCAAGTTTCGTTCCAGAATTCCAGTTTTCAGATTGTTTTTGCGGATTGTTAATCAAGTTCAATTCTTGTCTTGCAATTTACGGTATCATTATCTATTGTTCTCATATTTTAATCTTTAAGTATGCTTAGATCTAGGTTTAATTTATTTTCTGCAATCAATACGATCATGAGTGAGTAGTCGTTCTGAGTGCGGCTACGGGGCGAAGGCGCCGCAAGTCTGGTCTAATTAATGTTTCACCTCGGTGCCGAATTAACTTGTTTTTCGGGCAGTTTTAGGAAACGAAAATTCCTCTAACAAACAAAACCCAGGCATCGCCGGAATTCGAATGCGCGCGGAATCTGGTGACAGGTGGTGCGCATTTGTTAGGGAGCCTTTTCTTATTCTAAAATCAGTAAAAAGAGAAATTGTGGCCCGAGTAAACATTGGTTAGGTTAGACGCGGTCGCCGGATTCCCTCAGCTGTGCTCTCTTTATCAATTTGCATTTAGTCAATTTAGCTTAGTAATTTAATTAATAAAACTCACAAAATCAAAGGGTAGCTACCTAAGAGCTAGTTCAAGCTGCACTCTCTCGCTTTTGAGTCAAGCACTCCAGTCGTCTCTGTGGTTCGACTCCGGTACTTCCGGATTTATTGTGCTACACTGGTCAAGAGTCCTACGCTTGGGACGCGTCTTTATTCGTCTTATTTTAGTCACCTGGTCGGTCAAGCAGTATTTTTATCTACACGTTAAAGGTGAATTACATGACCACGTTAGCAAGACACAAATCAATCAAGTAGTAAAAATTGACACAAAGAACTAGAATTTCACAACACAAGCACACAACACCGTGTTGCGCCGTGGCTACACAGCACCGTGCTGTGCATGGGATGCGCGGATGCACCACATCCCCCCTCAGTCCCTCAAAGAGTCTATGCCCGTCCTCGTTAGTTTTCTACGTACAAATTGACTTCTTCAATGTCTCCACATATCAAAACATTGTTAAAATGAAATCATATTACAAATTCACCTTTTATTTCAGTATCTGCACTCGAATAAAGCATCATAATTTATTCATTTTTCCATTTTAAGCCTTCTAATTTTAACCTGACCCCAGCAGGCATATGGTCAATTCCTTAGGCTTAGACAGCATGACCATGTGGTCCGCACCTGAGATCACCCTCACCTCATCCGCTGGATTATTTTCGATCATCCATCTCTGAAAACTTTCTTTAACCACATTATCTTCTTCGATCACCACATAAACTCGACGCACAGATCCGTAATTCTCTGTAGTAAGTGCAGTGTCCTCCAACAGTTTCGGCTTGTCATGAAACTGGGGATGCGGCCGCACCAGTGAAGTTGCAAGTGTCAAATCCTGATTCATTCATTTCCATTTGGACCAAAGGATTTGTGATTAGACAAGAAGACAAGAAAATTTGAGCTGATAATTTGTTTTGAGAAATTATGGGTGCTAACAGAGGCCAACTGTTACGTTGTGAGATAGTAGAATAGAGAGATTAGTTATAGGAGGGAAGAACCCTGAGTATAAATTCTAGAATTCATGAGAGTTACGGGCTAGTTAAAAGAACCAATTACTTGATCTTTATTTATGCATTTCTTAATATGAAAAGTGTGAACTGTGTGTAATGAAAGGGTTAACAAGTAGGAGTATACCAGCTGAGTGTCATTCGCTCATGGCATTTGTGTACCGTAACTTTTCACGCCAGGTACCGAAGACGAAATTGAAAGACAAAAATAACTTGAAGGTGGAACCCCTCTGGAAGACGATACATATCAACCCTATGTTAATTACTTGGTAGTTGATGCTCTATCTGTTCCTTGTTAGAGATTAAATCTCAAATTGTATTCTTGTTTAGATATATAACCTATTTTGTCAAGTTTACAACTATGCTTCCGCTGTTATTTAAAGAAATTTATTTTTACTTAATGAAATCATTTTGGGAAATGTTTTAAATAATATTTCAAAAAATCGGAGTTACTTATTAGACACATGATCAGTTTTTATTTTTTAAAAGGCGGTCACGTGCCAGCACAAATCCAAATACTATAATTCTTGAAAAATAATTATTGGAACCAACCTCAGGTGGCGAAAGGTTATAGAGCATAGATTCCAAATACTTGGGGCCGAAGAGAACAGAGGTTGGGGGCTTGTCCGGTCCATCATCAAATCTATGTTGGCTGTCCATCCAGGAGTCAAATCCTTTAACATACTGCACAATTGTAAAATTAAAGAATAATCACTGCCACATACGAAAGCAATTAAATAATTGCGGAAAAAATTTACGAAAATTCGCCTGGTGCCGAAGAAGACCTCTACTAGTAAGAAGCTCTTCCTTGTCATGGTGGGGGACTATTCTTTTCTCAGGGTCATTGAGAAGTTGATAGTCTAGTTCTCGGTTGATTCGTAGCGATCGACGCACGCGATCGGATAACCAAATAAAGTTTGATTGACCTCAAATTTTATTGGTAGCTTTGTAATCATGAGCACGAATTTATGTAAGGTCTGATTGAAGAAATTCGATCTTGGGCTGCTCCGCTAATCCAACGCTCACTATTCTGAAAAATGCGGTATCCCCGAAAAAAGCAAACAAAGCACGATTCGCATGAAACTTGACGTGAGGCCTCGGGGTGAGTATCATCTTTGGTATGATTTCAAATGAAGTTGACGTGTGCAACCGGTCCGGTGATGATCCAACAATCCAACGTCTTCTGATTCTAACGTGGCTTGGACCGATCCTTTAGGAATGTTAAAATGAATGCATCTACTGGTGCCAATGAGAGACTAGACCTCTCGAAGACAAAGTTAGTTACTTGGTCATTTGCTCAAGAAGCAAGTAACCGGAAGCCGATTTCTGACCGTTTGATGGAGGGAGGGATATGATCATCCTAAAATGATATGCCTAATGCATATGCAGTCTTGTAGATGCTTTACGACGCTTGATGCCAATGGTAGTTATACAGCTCACCGTGTGAGTAGTATGATACTTACTGCGCCGTTTTATCTTTACAAGGAATTGCACCAGGGATGGAGTAGGGGTAGTCGCTCTTGCAAAAAAAAAAAACCCACTAGTTTTATATCGAAAAAAAATTCAATAATTTTCCTATGAATTATATAGGCTCGCCCCTACAAAGTAAAATTTCTGGTTCCGTCTCTGAATCGCACGTTCCGTTGTGGTAGAGTGTGTTTGATGTGCCCCACTGGTGACTCCAGCCTTTGCCCAGCGATGTCAAGCGACATCGCTGGGTTCAAAAAATGCATTGAAAAAAATATTCTTTGCAGACATAAATTAAATTTTTCTTTAGTATTGTCAGCGCTTGGTTACTCGTGTAAAGTTAAAATAAATGAAAGTCCAATTAAATATTACAGGACAATAAAACAAAATAAGTTTAGCCCAGTAAATTTATTGTTTATTTGAATAGAACCCAATATAATATTAAGAAAAGTTCAATATAATATTAGCAAAACTTCAATATATATGTGTATATATGTATATTTTGCATAGAGTTTTTCATCATAAATATGTTATGTATTTTTGTCATCGCTGAATCAAAATCCTGGAGCCGCCCCTGATGTGCCCGATGTCAATTGTCTCTGTTAGACATCATCAATTTGGTTCGATAATTGAAATTGAAGATGAGACAAATTCCTGTCTCCAACAACTATTTAGTCCCCAGTTCAAAGAAAACAACTACTCCCTCCGTCCGGATTTGTTGGTCCACAAAAATACTTTTTTAAGTCCGAAAATGTTTGTCCATTTTCAAAAGTTAAAGGCTAAAATATGGAAAAGTTACACAAAAAGTAGTGGACAAAAAGTAATGGAAAAAAAGTTGGAATCCCCAAAACGGACCAACAAATCCGGACGGAGGGAGTACTTTATATAGCCAGTCCAAAGAATTACCGCGTCACCATATCATTCTCAACAAGCCGTCTCTTTCTTTTTTATTTTTCTTTTAGTCAAGTTTAAGATAGACATCGATAGATGAGACAAGATTCGGCCCCAGAATTCATACTCCAAGATAGCGTGCCCGTGATCAAATTTTATGCTTCTGGCATGTAAGTCAAAATTTTGTAGCTGGAAATCATATCTACTTTTCTCTTTTCAATGAGGAGAAAAAGCACAAGCACAAATCATGCGTACTTTCCTTTCCCTCTTTTGAAAATGTATAGTTTTGTGATATTTAGTTTGGGTACATTGAATTAGGGACATAATTAGTTTTTATTCTCCAAATGGGACCCAGATTTGTCGAATGAAAATGTTTTACACTGCGACTTTCACAAACTACCTCCTTTAATTAACATAAGGAAAACATACACAACACCCAAAACAACATTCAACGTGACATTGCATGATTCGTAATGAAAAAATAAATATTCTAAAATTACTTTGCAACTACCAATCATACAGTACCAACATGATGCGTTTGGTGTTGTGTTCCTAGCGTTATTGATAAACCCAGTAATCTTATGCACATAAGATGAATTGTACACTGCTGTTATTTTCATACCGACTATGCTTACGCTCCACATAATTTAATTATGTTTTATGAGATAGGTCATTCTCTTCATATGCATCAGCTAAAAAATGCTAAAAAAATAAAAAAAAAAGTCACTTAGTGGAACACCCCTAGGAGTTAAAATCTTGGCAACTTTTGGAGATAAGGGAAGAAAAAAATTCAATGTTTTTAGAGTCAAAGATATTGTGGTCATTATTGTCCGTCTTTTTTTTCTTCCCCCGTTCCCAATTTTTGGACCCAAATTAGCATTCTTTATTGTCCCTTTTGGAAAGTAAGGGGGAAAAAGTTGTGATTTTATTAGATGTGCAGCAAATTTATTAGATTAGTCTTTAATTATTCGTCTTTCCCAACGAAATTTAAATAGTTAATAGTATAAACAAAAGAAAAAAAAAAGCCCAGTAAAGAATGAAAAATCCAAAAATTCATCGTTAATAGGAAAATGTTTAGACTCCAGTATATATAATTATACTTTTCTGATTTCTCGTTTAATTAGAAACGAATGATGAGTTTCAAAACGGACAATGCAATTGGGGTGCATAAAATGTACTAATTAATTAGTTTGGGACTATTCTAGATCCCACACGAATAAGCGGAGCCATTCATGTTTTTTAAAATAATATTCCATTATACTTCGTAAAAAATCAACTCAATCGGATATAAGTAAATGATCCATCCATTTATCCAGTTTTTTGTTTTGAACCAAAAATTGGATAAATGGATGATGCATTTACAAATTTCCAATTGAGTTGATTTTTTAACTGAACCTGAACCGTACCTGACCCGAAACCGTCAAGATATGTATTTCTCGATTCGCAACCATCAGTAACAAACCTTGGGTGGGTTCGCGGATGGTTTGGTTTGGTCGGGTTGAACGGATCGGGTGATCCGCTGGGCACCCCTAACGGAGGGATTAATTTCGAGATTTTTAATAGCTCGGAGCTAAATTTTATAATTTTGACCCTGCAAAAATTTCATAAATTGTCGTGAAGAGGCCCTATAATGCGTGGACCATCTAGTAACAGCCTCCTATCTGTCCGGAGATGAATTTATTTACTGTGACAATCAAAGTCTCTAGGGGACAAGATTATGGGGATCACGAGAGCTACACCTATCTGACCTCAGTCATGTCATCTTGTATTCCTACGGGAACAAGATTATCCCCATGGTTACAAGTATCGACAGTTTTAGTCCTACGGAACTCCTAATCCTTATCCCCACCCCGAGATTCAAGGTTCCTAATTAATCTTAACGGGTTATACCTGCTTATAAACACCCATAACACTGGGTAGGTATGTATGGTACCGAATAATTAAGGTTAGAATAGAGTAGAGCTATAAATACTTTCTATTGTAAAAATCGTGGCCGGTTTTTTATTATAATAAACAAACTCGCTCGCTCCCGTGGAGGTACCCGTTTTTGGGGAACCACGTAAATTCCTGTCTAGATTGCTTTACTGGTTTTTGTATTCCATTATTGTGTGTATGGTGATTTTTCTAACAATAGCTCAAACATATTGAAGGGTAAAACTTAACAACAAAAGAAATGGAACGAGTGAAATGATCCAAAAATAACAGCTCAAAATTTTATAAAGAGAGAAGGGGAGAGAATACCTGTTGAGTAATAGTAGGAAAATTTACTGGGGATGGGCACGAAGGGGAGAAATGGAACTATTTTTATTATATAATATGGTTACTTTTATATAACTTGACTGGGGATGGGCACGAATGTTGATGTTTTTTAGAAGATTGGGTCAATTTTCTCTAAATATATTCTAATATATAAAAGGGGACCATTTGGAGTTTTCCTTTTTTTGAAAATTTGTCACAAAAGTTATTTTCCATAATCGCCCTCCAAAACTTGAGTATATATTTAGAATTACTTTTAATATATCATTAAATATCTGTTATGGACAAAATAGAAATAACATTAAAACCACCCATCATAACCACTACAAAACTATCCCTCAATACTCATCCTAAAAATGCATACAAACATAAAGTGTGCCTACCTTTTAGTCTGGTACTTAAAGCCTAATTTTAATTTATAAGATCTTTTTTAGAAGATCAGGTTCCCTAAACAGAAATTTGATGTTGCACATAGTCTCGTGGTTAAACACTAAATTGTTATTTGTAAGATCTTTATTAGAAGATCAGGTCAATGTTCCCAAAATAAAATTTTAATTTTGCACGTCTCATACTTGAAGCCCAAATTTTAACTTATAAGATCTTTTTTTAGAAAATCAGGTCAATGATCCCTCAATAAAAATTTGATGTTGCACGAGTCTTGTACTTAAACGCTAAATTTTAATTTGTAAGATCTTTATTTGAAGATTGGGTTAATGTTCCCTAAAAATCTACTTTAATTTTGCACGTAGTTGTTAAGGAATATTGTCCCACATTGCCTAGGAGTGGAATGAGTGATCATTTAATATATGTTGGGACCTCTCTACTCATTGCCAATTGGCTTTGAGATGGATATACAATTTCCACATGGTATCAGAGCGGGGCCTATTCCACTCCACATTAAAAAATAAAAAATAAAAAATAAAAAATTCACAATCCACGCCCCACGATGACAGACCAGCAAAAAGGCTGCACGATGATAGGACCCAAAAAGTGGCCACACGTGACAGACCTCAAATGCGGCTGCACGTGAGGGGAGATGTTAAGGAATATTGTCCCACATTGCCTAGGAGTGGAATGGGTGATCACTTAATATATGCTGGGATCTCTCCACTCATTGCCAATTGGCTTTGAGATGGATATAAAATTTTCACAGTAGTCTCATACTTAAAGCCAAAATTTTAATTTTCCCTATTATTATTTACTTATAGCAATTATTTTTTTTAATTTTCCGTTGTAATTTCTGGTTTAATTATTCGTCTATGCCAGAGAAATGTGAAAAGTATTTATACGTGAGCCAAATTTAAGAAAAGCCCAGAGAGTACGTGTAAACACTTTAGAGACAATTTGTTTCGAATAGCAAAAAATACTACAAGAAAACAGCATCACAAAGTAAAACAAGCATCGCAACAAAGTTGCAATCATCTACCAATCAGGGCTCAAACAAAAACATATCCAACCTATAATAAAAGGAAAAACTCTCACCTCTTTCGGCCTCTCTTTTTTTATCCTTTTTTGCCCGTTCTTTTGTGTTGTGAGGACTTGGCCCATGGGTTGCTCTTAAAGTCAATATTGGGTTCTTTGCTCTCTGATAATAATGCCAAATATAGTCCATATCGCATTCCCCATCGCTCTCCCCCTCATCGTCTGCCTCTCACTCCCAACCAACGCAGATGTCAAGATCAATGAAACCGCTCTCTCTCTCTCCCTCTCTCTCTCTCTCTCTCTCTCTCTCTCTCTTCCTTTTCTTGGGGCTCCTTTGGCAAAAAAAGAAAAAATGGTTTTTTGGTTTTTTCGTTATGTCTTTATTCAATTTTTTTTTGCATTTGTTAGTTTTGCGTCAAGTTTTCGTGGTTTATGGATTTGTCTCGACCCAAAGAGTATAAAATTATGGTCAAAAGTAATAATTTTTCTAATAAAGCCGAAAATAAACCAATTTATTGGTTTAATTTTGGTTTTATTCAAAACAAATTTAGTTTCAACCATAACTTATACTCTTTGGATACGTCTCGTCGAGACGAATCCATAAACCACAAAACTTGACCCAAAACTAACAAATGCAATTTTTTTTTGAACAAAGACAAAATGAAAAAAACCAAAAAACCAGTTTTTTTCTTTTTAGCCAAAGGAGGCCTTAGCCTCCATTCCAGTGATCTGCTACTCCTCTCTCTCCACAAGCAATTGAAGACGGACTTCGCCAGAGATCAAACCAGGTGCGTTCGTCGTTCTCTCCTCCAGTCACGTATTCTACGTTTTCATTTTTCAAACCCTAAACTACGGTTTCGTTTTTTATCAAACCCTATCTCCAACAAAGCTTCTGATACACTAAAGTATGTTCTGTTTTTCCCGTTCTCTTCCTCCACAGGGTATTCCGACCAAACCCATTTCGCCGGTATGGACTGCACTCGAAGCAGGTTAGTCCCTAAACTATGACTTTGATTCTTTTTTCTCCAGTCTATTTCGTATGTATTTTTTAGTCGAATAACTTTCATGTGGGTATTTGCAATTTCATGTGGCTGCCACGCTATGAACTGAAAACGAGATGTTGATGAGTATTATTGATGCAGACCGGGTTGCGTCAACGTTGATGGACCGGTTGCATTCACGTAGGCCTAAAAAGGCCTAAGAATCGACGTCAGAACGGGCTGAATTTCGCACGGTCCATCGGAATCGGCCCAAGAATCGGTAGTCATGTTGCTGTGCAAGATGATGCACGATGGATTTCGGGCGTTCGTCGCTGTTTAGGCCCCAAAAAGGCCAATTTTGCCGTTTATAGTAATATTTAGATCGCTAATAACTTTTGTTAGGAAACTCTGTTTTATTTGCCGTTTGTTTTGGCAACCTTATAATTCTTTCCAGTTTCTGATTTATTAGTCAAATCAGAACTTTCCTTTTTTGGTGATTTTCATATTTATTTCAATTTAGGGTTGATTAGCGGCCTAAAAGGTTTTCTAAATTAATTAGGGTTTCTTTCACCTTATTTATATGCTTGTAAGCCCTACGACAGTTTTTGGTTTTTGATGAATTAAAGGAAAATGAGTTTATACTCATATCTTGGTCGTTAAAGGAGGGAGTACCTCCGGGTCGATCTTATTGTTCGTGTTCCTCTTGCACGATCAGTTTCGTTTCCACAGGCTGCGCTGCATCAATTATTAATTTCATAGATCTTCTAGAATGGTAATACATTAAATTGGAGACTGTTATTTGTATGTTGAGTCTTCTTTGAGCAATTCAATAGTCATATTGTGTAGCTTTACAACCTCGTAGCTTTTCAACCCTTTTCCTGTAGAAAACTCCCCTTTTTTATTACCTCTCGTGCCCGCCGATCATGCTTCATCATTGACTAATGACTCATCGCTCTCTATCTCTGTTGATAGTTCTGATAACCTTTGCATGTGATTGTCGTGCTTCGGTGATGAGGGCTACTTGGAGTTGCAGCAACAATTGCGGTTGGAATCATGATGATTATGTTCTATACAGGTGTGTTTACCAAAGATTCTTCTACTATTTTAGGGTTTATGCACATAGACTCAATACAATTTAGATTTTGGTGTATTTTAGGGCTTCCTTTATTAGCCTTCTCCTTACACGACAGTTGCGTCTCCTTAATTTTGTCTTCCGATTCTCTTTTTGCATTTTATAATTTTACTTTTTGAGTTGTCTTGTTAATTTACTTTTGGCTAGTCGCAACAAGTTAGTCATATTTGATATTTCTCGACCAAAACACAAACTGATCGCTATATGTTCCATAACAGGCAACCATCTTAAGGCTGTGATTTCGTGACCAGCGACTTGTCATTAGAGAGACTTGAATATGATCACATTTTACAAGCTTGGGTTGCTAAATGGTCCTCCATTCAAGACAAGAATTCACGTGTTTCGTAATTACTAGACAGCTAGTCGTGCCATATACCATCTTAGGTCACAGGAAAGGTCCACCGAATATCACCATCCACCAGCTTTGGTAACTAGCTTGTTTGTCACAAAAAACCTCCTCTTCTTCTTCTTCTTCTTCTTTTTTTTTTTTTTTTTGTGTGCAATTGAGTGCATTGGTCGCAAAGCAAATTCTTTGAAAATATAAGTTTTTACCAACTAGCCCGAGTCCGAAAGTAATTTCAAAACTACCCTACAAGCAACTAATTAGTCAAACAATTCAACTGTAATAATACAATTTGTCACAACAATTGAAATAACTACTCTCCCCATTCCAAATTGCTGGTCACTTTTGAGAATTTCAACTTTTTAAGCAGGCATGCAATAACTGCATTAACGTTAAATAGATTCATTAATTTCCAACAATACCCTTATATTTCAATTATTGGATGAAATGATTGTTGTTTTTCTTTGTTTTTTGTCAACTGATAGGATCGATTATATAAATGCTAATCAAAAGCCATACAAATCAAACTGAGAATCCATCCCCATAGAGGGGATATAGAAGCCACAAAGGAGGCCTAAATTCCCATGTAGAGAAAACAAGACCTCTCACAACTCTTTGAGCAACAGTATGGGCTACCCCATTGCCGCTCCGCTTCACAAAAACTATGTTGACACTCTCACAAAAACCGTGTTGATACTCTAGAACCTAGCTAAGAGACGAAGAATGTCAGCCACTATAACTCCCGCCCATTGGTGGTCTTCCATCTATTTCTGAATCAAGCGGATAAGTTGTTGGGAATTACCTTCCATAATAATATTGTCGATCCCCAAATCCACGGCAAGCTGCAAGCTTTCCCTTGCTGCTAGAGCTTCCACCGTCAAAGGATCAGTAGTATGTTTTCTGCGTATGGCTCTGGCTGCAATAAACTTCCCATTCCAATCCCGGATTACCGTACCCAAACCGTAGAACCCACCGTTCTTGTCAATGGCCCCATCAAAATTGATTTTGAAAAAAGCATTTGGAGGCCTCATCCATTTGCCATCTGTAGCATTCCCAAGTACCACCTCCTCTCGTCGCTCGTACGTATTCCTCCTTAATCGTAATAAACTCTGCTGCATCTCGAATAGCAGCTTGACATACAACATCAGGCCTCTCCATATGGTCATTGAAAACAACTCCATTTCTACACATCCATAACCTCCAAATAATAGTGCCCACAATTGCCCAAAATGGCCTATCATCCTCCCCTCCTTTCCATCGTTCAAGGAGACTGCTCCACCATTCCATTATAGAACCACTTGGGATGGACCTCATATCTAGTCGAAAAGGCGAAATATGCCACACCATTTGTGCAAAATTGCATCTAGCAAGTAAATGGATAATCGACTCCTCCAATTTACACAACAGGCATAACATATCGATTGCTAATTAATTTGGTTTTGACTTTTCAAAGAGGACTAACAGTTTGGAACATCTCAAAATAGTATAACTGACAAGCAATTTGAAATGGAGTAAGTACAAGATATTTCTGCAAACAACAAATGCTTTTTATTCATTCACAAAAATAGTGACAACAAATCCACAACCAGCTGGTTGTCTAAAATTTGTTTAGTTACACTAATGCATCCAAAACTATGTTATTTCCAGTCCTTGATAAAACAGTAAAGTCAATGCATCATAGTGGCCTTCAAACTCCATGCTCTAACCAAGTCCAAACTATTTTGGAATATCGGCGGCGAAAAGTGAGTTCATAGTTTATTTTGCCAAAAGTGACTTGATAGTGTTGGAATTGTGCCTTGAATTTTCCTTTTTTTGGAGAATTCCAATTGTGTTTAGGATTTCCTATTGTGTTTAGGATTTCCTATTGCATTTAGGATTTCCTATTGTGTTTAGGATTTCCTATTGATTGTGCTTCTTATAAATAAAGGCTTTTAGGGATCCTTTGGCTATCTCTCAAATTGTGGCCTCTCCAGAGTTACGGATCATAGCCGGCTCTTTGTATCTCTTCTTCACCATTGATAGTGAACTCTCTCTGTCCTCGCCCGTGGACGTACCTCAATCTTGAGGGAACCACGTATATCTTTGTGTTGTGTGATTGCTTGTTGTTTTGTTTGCTTTCTCTCAACTTAGTCGCATTCATAGCGTTCGTTACAACAAACTGGTATCAGAGCTTCTGGTTGAAAAACTAGGGTTTCGTTTCCGATTGTGGCTATGGCGGCTAAGTTTGAGATTGCAAAGTTTGATGGGCAGAGCAGCAGCTTCAGTCTTTGGAGGGTTAAGATGAAGGCTTTGCTAGTTCAACAGGGATTACACAAGACCTTGCAGGGGCAGGAAAAATCCGGCATCAGTGCGGAAAATTGGGAAGACATGGATGCTAAAGCTCTGAGTTCAATTCAGTTGAGTCTAGCAGACGATGTTCTTCGCGAGGTGGAAGAAGAAACTTCAGCAGCAGGAATTTGGCTAAAGTTGGAAGGCATATATATATGACGAAATCGCTCACGAACAGGTTGTATCTTAAACAACGTCTTTATACGTTTCGAATGTGTGAAGGTACACCTGTTAAGGATCACTTAGACGAGTTTAATCGTATTTTGATGGACTTGAAAAATATTGATTGTAAAATTGAGGAGGAGGACCAAGCCGTAATTTTGTTATGTTCTTTACCGCCATCGTATGAACATTTTGTTACAACCTTATTGTATGGGCAAGACACCATATCCATGGAGGATGTTAAGGCCAGTCTTCATTCGAAAGAGTTGAGGAAAAAGGTGTCAGGAGAGGTTGATGATCATGTGGAGGGATTGTTTGTTAGGGGAAGAACGACAGAAAAGGGTGGTATGAGTAATAGGGAAAGATCCAAATCAGCAGTTAAAAATAAGAAAAAGGGAAAGTGCAATTATTGCAAGAAACCGGGGCACTGGGCAAGAGACTGTTTAAAACTCAAGGAGAAGGAAAAAGAGGACCAGAAAGGGGGAAAAAATATTGCCGGGGTTGCCGAAAGTTCGGATGAGTTAAATACTGTTTTATCAGTTACAGTGGGAGATTCTCGTTGTGATACTGAGTGGATTTTGGATTCTGGGTGTTCATATCACATGTGTCCGCATAAGGAGTGGTTCGCCACTTATGAAGCGGTCAATGGTGGCACAGTTTTAATGGGCAACAACATGCCCTGCAAAACTGTTGGTTGTGGAACGATCCAACTCAAGATGCACGACGGTATTGTGAGGACTTTATCGGATGTTCGGCATGTTCTGGATTTGAAGAAAAATCTTATCTTTTTGGGTGCTCTAGATTCCATTGGTTGTACTTTCACTAGTGAAGGTGGAGTTTTGAAGGTCTCAAGGGGTGCTTTGGTGCTGATGAAGGGTCAGAAGCATAACAATCTCTATTCACTCATGGGCAGTACAGTTACGGGTTCTGCAGCAGCGGTCGCTTCTTCAAAGGTTTCGGATTCTGATTTGACTCGATTGTGGCATATGTGTCTTGGGCATATGAGCGAGAGAGGGATGACATTTTTGAGCAATCAGGGTCTACTTTGTGGGCAGAAAACTGAGAAGCTGGATTTTTGCGAGCTTTGTGTCTACAGCAAGTAGTGCAGGGTCAAATTTAGTACAGCTGTTCATCGCACCAAAGGCACGGTGGATTATTTTCACTCGGATCTTTGGGGTCCCGCTGAGGTAGCCAATGTAACACCATACGATCTCTCCCTGTTCAGCCATCGCGAGATTCAGTTGTTCGATTCTTGTAGCATCGTCAATGGAGTTCGGATCTGGTTCACTCCTTGTTTCTATACGACTTTGAGTATCGTTTTGGAAGTTAAGGTTTCTGTCCTTCTGTACCAACCGATCTCGACCACAATGATTCCTCACCATGGGTTAGATGATTTCGGGTCACACGTTCAAGACCCTTCTCACCTGATATCGCGATTACTGTTCATAGCCATGTCGTGTTCGAGACTCAACTGATCTTCTGGGTTCAATCGACTTAGGGTTTCAGTTTGCAGCAACCGTTTTGGGGTTTTGGAGCAGTTCATCCTGGTCGTCTTTTCCTTTTTCGAACCAGTTAGGGTTCTCACCAGATTTCGGGCTTCATCAATTTTGGGGGGTTTTTCAAGTAACACCTACCATTTTGTTGTGCTGCTGTTTTGGTTTTTGTTGAGCTATTTTCTGATTGCTATGGTTGATAGCGGCGGAGCGCCTTCGCCCGCAGCCGCACTCTATACGACTACTCGTTCATGATGCTAATAATAACAGAAATTGTATTAAACCTAGATCTAAACATGCTTGAGAGGTAAAACAGAAATAGAAAACGATACCGCAGATTGCAATAAGGAAACGAACTTGAATAATACTTGAAAACACTAATCTCGAGCTAGAAGATCTGGAAATCTGAAGTAAACTTGAGTATCTACTGCTGAATAAATGAATGCTGAAAGTTGTAGCCGAAAAACTAAGAACAATAAAACCTAAGTAAAATTTTCGGAACCCTAATTCGAGTTAAGAACAAGTATATATATGAAAACGACGAAAGTCTGGAAAATATTCCACGCCACGACCAAACGATGCCGTTGAACAGCCGAGATAAGCCTCTCGATAGCGCTACCTAGAAATAGGGGTAGCGCTACCGCCTCCTTTAGCTTCGCATTGACCGGCTGATCCTTGACCGTTGACTCTTCTTAAGCCTTAGGTAGCGCTACATCACTTTAGGTGTAGCGCTCGAGAACCTTCTGTTCATATTTTGGACTTTGCTGTGCCACTTTTGAGCGCTCCAGAGAAATAAGGTAGCGCTCCCGATGGGTTACGATCACTTTTACGCGAAATCCACTTCGTTCTCACTCTCGGTCTACGTGCATGGCCATTCCAAAACTCCAATTAGCGCCAAAACACCTCAAATTCCTGCACCTAAGCACAAACACAAAATCCAACCACGTGCACGCATTAAATGGAACATGAGGCTTAAACCGCACGTCTAACATGCTAAATGACCCTACTTAGGCGCTCAAAAGCATGCTTTCTACACGCCGATCACATCCCCCAACTTGAGCGTTGCTAGTCCCTAGTAACGAACGAAATGAAACTAATGAAAGAAATACGACTCATTAAGGGATACGAGGGTTATGCAACTTGTATAAACTCAAACGAGCAATTTCAATATCATCTCTTTACTACCCACAACTCGGTCACATGCATGCCCTAGCTAAAATCCGAATAATTCCACTCCTCAATAAGGTTTAAGATAGAAAGCTCCCACGTGTCACAATATCACTCATACTTGCCGGAACACTCTACATCCCATGTGAGGCGCCTGGCGAACAATGTGGAATGAACAGAATCACCATGTGCCAGTCAAAACAACGCCGAAATATGCAATGGAAACTCACAAATCAAGATACCACACATTCATAATTAAATATAACACATGCATGTAGGAGAGTCAAACGACGTGCATCGGGTCAACTAAGTGCTTCGTTAAGCTTATAATGACCATGGTTTCACAAAGGAAAGATAACATGCAAAAGGGTGACGGCCTATAGAAGCGCATGGACAGTCTACCCAGACTGGCCACCACAAACACAGATAACACAATCACGATCACACATAATACCAACTAATACATAGCACCACACTAATCAAAACATCACAAATAAAGTTCAACTCAAACCACCGACTCACATACTACGGTCACACCACCAACATAAAACAACACATAAAATAACAGAGTTTGTGACCTAATCAACACATGAAATAACAACCAAAGATAATGACACCACCACCCCAGCCATGTCCAACTCCGTGCTCAGTCCTCCTCTCCAATCCCAGCATCCGAATGCTCCTCCTCAGCTGGTGCATCCGCAAAGTCATCGCTCACCTCCAACTCCGGCCACTGTCTAGGTTGAAAAGGTCATGGATTCTGTCCAGTAATCTGCGCCTCTAAGTGGCGCTGCCTATCCATCAAATCCATTTGGTTTCTAGCCAACTGTGCTTGTTCCCTTTTCAGCTTCCGGTTACTCCTTGCCAAACCCGTTACACACCCGAAAATCTTCTCAAGCCAAGTCTTGGTGCTAGCACTAGGTGGCGGCGGAGTAAGCAATGACCCCTCAGCAACTCTTACTTGTGCCCTACTCCGAGTGAGGATGGAAGAATCCATATCCTTGGGACTCAACGGATCATTGCTATGGTATTTCCTAGCCAGAACATTCTTACTTCTCAGAATCTTACTTATCAAACACGGAAAAGGCATCCTCAGCGAGGTAGGGGCATCTCTAAAGTCGCACATCTGCCCAAACACAAACAAGGCCCAATCACAAACAGTGGGCTCCCCCATAAATGCAAACATCAAATTCCCCACATATTTCTGGGGTGCACCCTCCTTACCCCTGGGATATAGATTGTAGCACACTACCTGGTTCATGAACCGATAATTCTCCGTGAACCGACCTGGCCAGTGGGGAATCCTAGCATTTCTCCGATCATCATACAAATACCCATTTACCTCATCATCATTAAAAGTCGAATCCGCCGCAGGATAGTTCGTGGGCCTCGTAGGCCTCACATACTCCCATGCAAGGGCTATCTCAGCAGCATTTATGAACACGGGAGAATTGCCTATCTTAGAGATAATCCGTGCCTCCGGAGCCAAAAAGGTACCCGGCTCCGAAACAATCATATTCTTATAAAATTCCTCAACCAATGCAGCATTATAACCAGGATTGGGCTTAAACCAGAAACTCATACCTTGGTCCCGGATGGCTTGAAATGGCGGGAAGTTCTCGGGCCATAATCCATCATCTATGATGTGCCTCTCGTTCTTCACACCCCTTTGCTTAATAGATGCCTCCCATTTTGCTTGGTTATCCCTATCTATTTTATCCCTGTCCCTACGTTTAGCCCGAACCGGTTGAACTTCCTCAACTCCACTAGAGGATCCCGCCAATGTTTTGCTTCTTAGATGCCATGACTTGGTGGGTTTTTGGGTAAAAAGTTTGGGTTTTGGGTTTTTCTGATCTGGAATTTCTGGTGGGTTAGAGGAATTTTGGTTTGGGTATTATGGTAGATGAGAGTGAGAGGAGAGTTTTTGTAAATTTTGGTGAAGAATGATGAAGTTTTGAAGGAGTTATGGGAGTTTTAGGTTTAGGGTTTGGGTGGTTATGGAGTTTGGAAGGAGAGAAGAAGAAGGAAGATGAAGAAGAAGATGGAAAAGTGGGGAAGAGAGAGAGAGAGAGATCCGTCGAAATAATGCTGATTTTTTTCGGACAGGCCCCATTGGAGCGCTACCGAGCAATCTTCTTTTTTTTTTTTTTTTTTTTGAAGTAAACTTGGAACCGAAAATCTGATTTCTCTCTCTTATTGAATGAGTTTTATGGTGGGGAGAAAATGGCTTGAATGAGGGTTGGGGTTTAGCTAGGTTCAAAGTTTAAGGTTTTTTTTTTCAAGAACATGGCATCCACAAGCAAAATTTGAATTCTTCCTCAACAACAATGCTCCTTGATTTAGGTCTCTAAAAATTTGCACAGAGTTGGACCACCAAACTGACACACCATCCAAACACCGGTTTCCTAGGTTTGACACAGAAACTGACACGGACTGGTTTAACATGGGATCAATGGGACATATTTAGTGGTTTAATCACACAAAGATGCCCTTGTTTCATCCCCTAAACACGTCACCAACTCTCACACATGCATGTAAAATATTTAAACTATGATATGTGGTACAAACGCCTACTATTTTATGCGAGTGCGGAAAGTGAATTACAATGAAACATGGGATGCTTTAAGGAAATACTATGCACAACGTGGGAACACCTACACAAACTTGCCTATGGTGCGGAAAATACCCAAACATGGATGCCAGATATATGCATGTGAACAAGTTAAACAGGCAAACAATGAGACAAGAATGTAGCATGTTCACCTAACTCATACAAACAAGCATAACAATCGTATCCCCACACTAAAAAATTAACCAAAAATTTTAAAAATGAACCTAAACCTACTAACAACGCTCAAAACACAAATAAACGTGGACAAAGTACACCCCTTCCCCCAACTTGAAAATTGTTCTGTCCTTAGGGCATAAAGACAAACATATAAAGGGAAAAACAAGGGAAAGAGATGGACCGTCGGATGGCAGCCAACCATCATGACCCCGACCGATGTATGGGGAATTTGTCATCACTGTCGCGTTTCGTCATCAGAATGGCTCCCAGGATCCGCTCCTTCGGACCGAAAGAGTCCACAGCTAGTCACACAGAGCCGCGCCGAAGCTTTATTAGACTGACAACCGCCACATTTCGTGGCACCCCTGCTCGAGGCTCCTGAATGCCGCACTCACTCCGGCGGAGAGGCCCAAACTACCAAGGCTGGTGTGGTAGCATGCTCGTCCTGCAAAAGACTGAAGAACCAACTACCTACTAGGCAACAAATGACGTCAGTACCGCCCGCTTGTGAAAGCCGGGCCACAACAATAAAGAAAACAAAGAAATACCACCAGCAGACCTTCACGCAGTCTCACGTGTCATACTTGTCTCCCCATCCCCCAACTTGAATGGAAGAGTGGGTGGCTATACAAGACCATCAGTTTGTTTTTTTTTTTTTTTTTTTGAAGTGCGTGGCACGCCAAACCTCGACAGAATATTAGCCTTAAGAAACTCTAGCACGACTCTAGACTCCATTGACTTAGTGGGAATCGCTTCCACCCACTTTGACACATAATCCACCGCCAACAGGATGTACTCATAACCATGAGACATAGGAAATGGACCCATAAAATTGATGCCCCAGCAATCAAACACCTCTAGCACAAGAATAGGCATGAGGGGCATCTCATGACGTGCAGACAACTTGCCAAGCTTTTGGCAACGGTCACATGACCTACAAAACATATGCACACCCTTAAACATATCGGGTCACCAGAACCCGCACTGCAGAATCTTGGCGGTGGTCTTCTTCGCAGAGAAGTGACCCCCACACGCCTCACTATGACAAAACTCTATGACCCCCTGTTGGTCAGACTCGGGGACACATCTACGCACAATTTGGTCGGCACAGTATTTGAACAAGTAAGGGTCATCAAATATGTACTGCCGGACACTCCTCAAAAATCGCTGCTTCTCCTGGGTAGACCAATGAGAAGGAATCTGCCCAGTCACCAAATAATTGGCAATATCAGCATACCATAGGCACTCATTAGCAGCGAACAACTGCTCGTCTGGGAAGGAATCTCTAATGGGAAGATCTGAGTTGGGGTCCTCAAACTCCAGATGAGACAGATGATCAGCTACTACATTCTCTACCCCTTTCTTATCCTTAATGATGAGATGGAATTCTTGCAGAAGCAGAATCCACCGAATAAGGCGAGCTTTCGCATCCTGTTTGGTCATCAAGTACTTCAGGGCCGCATGATCGGTAAACACCGTGATCTGCGAACCCACCAGATAGCATCGAAACTTATCTAGGGCAAACACCACCGCTAGCAACTCTTTCTCAGTAGTGGTGTAATTCATCTGTGCCTCATTGAGCGTCTTGCTCGCATAGTAAATCACAAATGGGTATTTCCCTCTCCTTTGTCCTAAAACAGCCCCGACCGCATAGTCAGAAGCATCACACATCAACTCAAAGGGAAGACTCCAGTCAGGAGAATGCACAATACGTGGAGTAGTGAGACTCCGCTTTAACCTAAGAAATGCCTCCTCACATGCATCGGACCACACAAAGGGTGCGTCCTTTGCCAACAATTGACACAATTGACGGGAGATAGCACTGAAATCTTTAATGAACCGCCGGTAGAAACCAGCGTGTCCAAGAAATGAACGCACATCCTTGACAGATTTAGGAGTAGGAAGATTACGAATGAAGTCTATCTTAGCCTTGTCCACCTCAATACCCTTGGAGGACACAATGTGTCCTAACACAATCCCTTGGGTCACCATGAAGTGGCACTTCTCCCAATTTAGCACTAAGTGCTTCTCCTCACACCTCTGTAATACTTTGCCTAAATTCTCGAGGCACCCATCAAATGAGTCCCCGAAGACCGAAAAATCATCCGTAAAGACCTCTACAATCCTCTCAACCATGTCGCTGAAAATCCCCATCATACACCTGGAAAAGGTACCAGGTGCATTGCACAACCCAAAGGGCATGCGACGGTAGGCATATGTACCATACGGACACGTGAAAGTGGTCTTTTCCTGGTCCTATAACGCAACCTCTATCTGATTGTATCCCGAATACCCATCTAAGAAACAATAGAAAGCTCGACCAGCCACCCTTTCCAGAATTTGATCAATGAAAGGAAGAGGGAAGTGGTCTTTCCGGGTGCTCGCATTGAGCTTCCGGTAATCTATGCATATTCTCCAACCTGTAGGGATCCGGGTCGGTACTAACTCACCTTGATCATTGGTAACAACTGTCACTCCAGCCTTCTTAGGCACTACCTGAACCAGACTCACCCACTCACTATGGGCAATTGGGTATATGATACCCGCATCTAAAAGCTTAAGCATCTCAGCTCGAACCACCTCTTTCATATGGGGATTTAAGCGCCTCTGAGGCTGCCTAGAAGGTTTCACACTATCCTCAAGAATGATTCGGTGTGTACACATCGTAGGGCTTATACCATGCAAATCAGCTATGGTCCAACCAAGCGAGCCTATATGCTCTCTCAGTAAGTCAAGCAACTTCCTCTCTTGATCCTCCTCAAGGGATGAGGACATCACAACCGGATAAGTATCATTGCCCTTCAAAAAGGCGTATTTAAGCGTGTCCGGGAGAGGCTTTAACTCTGGTTTAGGCGGCTGAACCAAAGACGGAAGAACCTTGGGCGGAGGGTTGCCCAGAGGCTCGAACATTGGGTCATGAGCGACCCCACACAAATCCTCGCACACATCCTCGACCTCTAACATATCTCGGAAACTTCCTACCTCTGCTGACTCTAAGAATGATACCTCCTCAGTGGTAAGAGCAACCTCCAGAGGGTCCTTATACAGGACTGTATCAATGTGCTCCTAAATGAGCGTGTCTATCAAACACAACTCTTCTGACTCCTCATCATCCCCATCCAGAGTACTAACACTATAAACATCCACCTCCATTCTCTCCTCGCTAACAAATAACTGGACCTTGCCAGTTTTACAGTTCATGACGGCATTGGAGGTGGCTAAGAAAGGGCGACCTAGAATGATGGGAGTCTTTTCTAGGACCTCGGGACCTGGGCTAATATCTAAGACAATGAAATCAGCAGGAAATTGGAACTCACCTACCCGAATCAACACATCTTCCACTACTCCCTTCGGCACTCTAACACTCCGGTTTGCCAACTGTAGCGTGACGGGAGTCTCTCTAAGATTGCTAAGGCCCAGTCTCAAAAATGCCGAATAAGGGAGCAAATTAACACTCGCCCCCAAATCCAACAATGCTTTATCGAAAGTCTGACCTGCAATAGCTATGGGTATGGTGGGACACCCTGGATCCTTGCACTTTGTAGGAATCTCAGTCTGAAGAATGGAGCTCACTTGCTCTGTCAGAACCACGTTGTTCTGATTCTTGCGCTTTGTCGTGCAAAGGTCCTTCAGAACCTTCGCACACTGGGGAAAAGACTCAATCGCCTCCATCAAAGTAATAGGGAACTGCACCCTCTTAAAAAGTTCTAACATCTTATGGTTCATACTCTGCTTAGGTTTCACCGCCAGCCTTTGGGGAAATGGAGCTAATGGTATTGCTGGCGGGGCTTGAGTCGTGGGGGCCGCAACAGCAGGCACCACCACCTCAGGTGACTCCTCAACAACCTCAGGAGTTGCTCTTGGTGCATCAACCGGCTCCGGGGGTGGGGCTGGTTTCTGCTTTGGCGGGATGGACTTATCGATCTCCTTCCCATTCCTGAGAATGGTGACCGACTTAGCCTCCTCCTGATTCGGACTCTGAACATTAGGACCTGAAGAATTTCCCAAATAATGGGCTCCTGCTGTACTACCCTGGGCTGGAAACCTACCCTTCTCCTGCTGCAGTTGACTGATAACCGCTGTGAGTTGTGACATCTGAGTTGTAAGGGCTCCTATTTGCTATCTCGTTTCTGTCTGAAATGTCATTTGTGACTGCATCAGGGAATTGACATTATCCTCTAACTTATGGTCACGTGCAGTCATTAGGGATGACAATTTCCCCCGATCCGATAGAATCCGATCTGTTCCCCGATCCGAATGGATCGGCGTTTTGGAGATCCGTTTGGAGACTGGGTTGGATTTGGGGATTTTTTTTAAAAAAAATCGGGGATCGGATCGGGGACGGGTAGTAGTGTATCCCCGCCCCCAATCCGATCCGATCCGTCCCCGAATCCCCGTTTTATATTTTATTATATATATTATTATATTTATTTAGGGTTTGTAGTGCACCTAAACTATGTACACATGCACTACATACAAACAAAACACAACCGGTCGTCTGTCTCTCCTACTCTCTTCTCAGTGTTCTCACTTCTCACAGGCTCACAACCGCCGCACGACATAAGTCCCATAGCTCGCCGGCCGACTCACCAAGTTCTCTCTTTCTCTCTCTCTCTCTCTCTCTCTCCATCTGGTTAGTCCTCTCGATCTCGATCTCTCACCAGGTTCTCTCTCTCGATCTCTCATCTCCCTCTCTCTCTCGATCTCTCATCTCCCTCTCTCTCTCGATCTCTCATTTCCCTCAATCAAACTCCACCTCTTTCGGTCTCTCCTCCATCGGTGAGAGAGTGGGTATCTAGAGAGCAACCAAGTAGGAGAACCAAACAGCTTGATGGGTATTGGTATTGGAACAAAGAGAAACAAAGGGCTTGAGAAACAAAGTGAAATAGAGAGACTTCATTGAGCTCTGCCGTCAGTTCTACCATCTCGGATGGGTATCAAGGATTCAAGGCCACGATGAATCGATTCCTAGATCCAATCAGCTCATCATCATGTCCCCTTCTAGTACCCCCACTATTTCTTCTTGCATATGCTTGTGTGATTGTGTAATTAACTAATCACGTGTTTTGATTTTGGAACCTGATTATATTTTTGTTTTCTTGTTATTTTTTTTGTATCTGGGTTTGGTTCTTCTTTTCAATCTCTGTTTCAGTGAACCCTAATCCCCGAATCCCCGTTTGAATCTCCGTTCTCCATTTGGGGCGGGGATGGTGCTTGCGACCTTGGATTGTGTCGTAGAGAGTGTCGCCCCAAGCGTAGGGCTAGGTCAGCAGTAGCATAATAACCGGTAAGACCGGGTCGAATCCACAGGGACCAAACGCACCCGGCGTGAGAGTTGACTTGCGAATGAAGTTTTTAGCCTTAAAGCGGCAAACTTGGCTTTTGGATTTTGGTTGATGGAATTCACTTAACTTCGTGAACGACTCGGAAGATTAAAAACGGCAAATTAAACTAAGGCGTAGTCTAGGGGATCATAAATACCACAACTAAGGCTAAACCGTTCGACTCTTGATAACCGGCTCGGGACACCGTTAGATGCTCCCGAACGGAAGATTTAGAGATTAAAACCATTTGACTAGAAAATGTGCTTCACAAAGATTAGGATTCTTGTGCCATTTAGACAAACATTTTGATTGACATCGCCCTAAGCATCACACGTGCCAAGTGGTCAAGCCCTTGGCTACGTGAGATCAAAGAGATTAACAAATCCAAATTTTGATACATAAAATTAATCCTAACTCTTTGATCAACAGGAAGTGTTTGCTTTTGAGATGAGAGGAACGGATTAGCCCGAGTCATGGAGTGTTAATCACCCCATGACCAAGCCTACTTAACTACTCACACATTATGCTAGAAAACAAGTCTAGAATTTTGAAGAAAACTAATAACATGCTTAACAATTCTAAAAACTAATTTTTAATGAAGATCCTAGGTTAGCCTACAATATTAGTACTTGAGAAATTATCAAACAATCACTAAGAACAAGAGTTTTCAAAGGATTAAGCTAGAAAATCACAAGACTAAAAACTAGATGAACTTGGAAATAAACTACATATATTGAAAGATCCAATCACGAGGAACAAGATTAATACACGGTAATTAAACGGGAAATGAAAACTTACTTGAGAAAAACTAGAGAGATGAACCTTAAACTCTCTCCAATGGAGGAGAGAGGTGAGAGCAAAACTAACTAAGGAGGAAGATCTAGGAGAGAGGAGGGAGGAAGGTATTTATACTAAAAACCATTTACATTGGCTAATTATCCCAAAAACATACTATAAGTGGAAAGTTTTCATATATGGAAGATATTAAAACAACCAAAATCTGTCAAAAAATCGCCAAGGATGGGTCTGGATCGATCCAACTTCATCATGGATCGATCCAGATGAGTCTGGAGAGTTTTGGGATGATCTGGATCGATCCATGATGGTTTGGATCGATCCAAGGTAGTTTGGCAAGAAGTGGATCGATCCACTTGGGCCCTGGATCGATCCAGATAGTGTGGATCGATCCAACTTGATCATGGATCGATCCAGAAGTGTCTGTTTAGGCAGATTTTTTTACCCAACTTCGCGGGCACGCCTCGGCTTCGTCCGAACTCGGAATGAGGCGATTCTTGAACCGTTGGAAAGCTCTATGAGTCTACTTTCAAACCCAATTGACCTCATCTTCATAGCCTTTGTATCTTGAGAGAAATGAGCCTTTTTCTATCGGTTGGTCAGATTTTCTCGAGGCTCATAGCTCCAGATTTCTTGTTCCTTTGTTCCGGGCCTTCCTTGAACCTTCCAAAGCTTCTTGAATCGACTTCTAAGCTTCGGCGATTGTCCTCCACGGCATTGCGGGACCTTAGGTACTTCCGGATACAACCGGGGATTATTTGGAGCTTAAGGATACGCCTTTTGCTCCATTTTACCTAAAACTTGGAAAACACACCAAACGCGCAATATCAAACAATTCAAAGTATTTTAAATGCGAAAGTGTGTGCAAAATGAGAGAGATAAGCCCGGATTATATGCAACATTTGGGGCTTATCACACCCCCCCAACTTGAACTTTGCTCGCCCCGAGCAAACTAAACAAATGCAACTAATGAAAACAAACTACAATGGATACGTCTTTTAAACCCCCGGGCGGCCCCGGTAGGACGAGTGAAGTCTCGTGAGGGTTTTCAGCAGTGAACAACCCACAAAACACATGGGAATCGAATACTTTAAATGTACTCATGCCCAACCGACAACCTCACATAGTACCACAATGTCCGCCATGCAAGTCAATGGCAAGATATTTCATTCATAGAAAGAGTTAAGCAAGTGAACTTCTTATCTAAACTTAGCACAAAAATCAATCCTCTCACCTACCGTCAGATAGAAAATTCTCACGTGGCATGCATGTGAAAAGAAACCTCACAAAGAAATTCACCAATCTTGAAAATAGTTCTCACACCATTGATAGCTCGGTATTTCTTTAAGCACACCCCTTCCCTTTATTCGAATGAATCTCTTTTTGTTTTTTGTTTTTTTAATGTGGTCGTGCAATGCCTGGACCTCTCGGGCTTTCTAGTTGACCCCTTTAGCGAGCGTTAGGTCGGCCATCCCCAAGCCAAATGGCCTTAGGGTGCCAGGTTTTGAGATACCCCTCAGACTTAATTGCTCGAGTCAAAAAGGCTTTATAGTGAGGTCCAAGCTAACCACATTCGACAATGCCTTCACAAGGTCTATCCATCTTTTGACGCGAACAATACGGTGGTGACAGGGACAATGTTGGACCCAGAAGGTCCGGATTGCTCAAAATCGGATGGTTCTAAGGTCCTCTGCCTATCCGCTAAGTCATCTAAGAAATCCCACCCCTCATCTGCTGTTTTGGACAAGAAATCGTCCCCTTTGCAAGAGTACTCTATGTGTTGGACGGTCTCAGCATTGAGACCCAGGTGAAAGAATTCGACGAGCTGAATTCTCTCAAAGCCATGGTGTGGCAGCCCTAGGATTAATTCCTTGAAGCGCTCCCAGGCCTTAAGAAATGACTCACTTCTCTCCTGCCTAAAGCCTTGAATTTGATGCCTTAAACTATTCGTCTTAGCCTCAGAAAAATACTTCCTATAAAACGCGTCACGCACTTGTGCCCAAGTGGTGAAGGATTGAGGCTTTTGCATTCGGAACCACCTAAGTGCGCCATCCTTTAGAGTTGCCTCAAACAGCTTGAGACAAGCATTCTCATATTAGGTAGTAGACGCAAGGTTGCGCACTAACCCCTCAAAGGTCCGCACGTGCTCGTACGGATCATCGCACTCCCTCCCATGGAAATTAGGGAGGCTGTTTAGGACACCAGGTTTGACTGTAAAGGCATTGCGTGCTGCTTGTGTCTCTTGAGGGAACACAATGGGTCCGAGGGGAGTGGTCCTCTCAGGATGTAGGTGCTGCCTCAAGGACGACTGAGTAGCAACTTGCTGGTCTGCCATCTCACCTATATCTGACTCTGACTCTGACTGGAAAAGCGGGTTGTTGACACTAGCTGACTCAAAAGGTAGTTCTAAATAAAGACCACTAATGGGAATAGACTCTGACTGGTGCTTAGCTAAGTCTGACTCTGAACTAGAAGATGAAGGGCTAGAAGACACAGGCTGACTCGACCCCACTTCGTTTCGAACTAACCGATGGGTAGGGTCACGATAATAAAGAGGGTCCTGTTTAGGAGAACCCTTCTTCTCTCTACCTATGGTGACTTAACAAGAAGACAAAAATAAACTACTACTCTACACCTTTGAACACTCGCTGCCGTCCCCGGCAACGGCGCCAAAAATGCTTGACCGACCAGGTGACTAAAAAGAAAGACGCGTCCCAAGCGCAAGACTCTCGACCAGTGCAGCACAATATCCGGAAGTACCGGAGTCGAACCACAGAGACGACTAACAGTGCTTGACTCAAAAGTGTGGAATTGCAGTTTAACCTGGCTCTTAGGTAGCCACCCCTTGTTTGGTGAGATTAATTAACTAATTTACCGACTAATTTACTAAATGCAGATTAAAAATGAGAGTACAGCTGAGGGAACCCAGCGTCCGCGACTAGCCTAACCGATGCTTACTCGGGCCACAATTTCTCTCTTTACTGATTTTAGAATAAGGGAAAGGCTCCCTAACAAATGCGCACCACTTGTCACCAGATTCCGCGCGCATTCGAATTCCGGCGATGCCTGGGTTCTGTTTGTTAGAAGAGTTTCTGTTTCCTAAAATTGCTCGAAAATTAAGTTAATTCGGCCCCGAGGTAGAACATCAATTAGCTTAGCGGCGGAGCGCCTTCGCCCGCAGCCGCACTCTATACGACTACTCGCTCATGATGCTAATAATAACAGAATTTGTATTAAACCTAGATCTAAACATGCTTGAGAGGTAAAACATAAATAGAAAACGATACCGCAGATTGTAATAAGGAAACGAACTTGAATAATACTTGAAAACACCAATCTCGAGCTAGAAGATCTGGAAATCTGAAGTAAACTTGAGTATCTACTGCTGAATAAATGAATGTTGAAAGTTGTAGCCGAAAAACTAAGAACAATAAAACCTACGTAAAATTTTCGGAACCCTAATTCGAGTTAAGAACAAGTATATATATGAAAACGACGAAAGTCTGGAAAATATTCCACGCCACGACCAAACGATGTCGTTGAACAGCCGAGATAAGCCTCTCGGTAGCGCTACCTAGAAATAGGGGTAGCGCTACCGCCTCCTTTAGCTTCGCGTTGACCGGCTGATCCTTGACCGTTGACTCTTCTTAAGCCTTAGGTAGCGCTACATCACTTTAGGTGTAGCGCTCGAGAACCTTCTGTTCATATTTTGGACTTTTCTGTGCCACTTTTGAGCGCTCCAGAGAAATAAGGTAGCGCTCCCGATGGGTTACGATCACTTTTACGCGAAATCCACTTCGTTCTCACTCTCGGTCTACGTGCATGGCCATTCCAAAACTCCAATTAGCGCCAAAACACCTCAAATTCCTGCACCTAAGCACAAACACAAAATCCAACCACGTGCACGCATTAAATGGAACATGAGGCTTAAACCGCACGTCTAACATGCTAAATGACCCTACTTAGGCGCTCAAAAGCATGCTTTCTACACGCCGATCAATTGGGGTTTGGGAGATAGAGTGCTTAGAAGTTGAGTTTAGATGCTCCATTCGAGAATCTCAAGCTTCATGATTAAGCCATAGCCAAGTCAAGTGCTTCGAAGCTCAATCCAATGAGGTATATCCTTGCATATCATTTGTGCATTTAGGCCATTCAAAATAACATGTTTTAATGTGCATTATATTGGCTTATTAATGCTTTATTCGGATCTTGCATTCCAAATGAGTTAGGCATTAGGATTTAGCTTTGAACTTATTGCGTCTGCACGCTTCTATAGGGGTGTGGCTTTGACTGTTGAGATTGTGCCAAATGTCTAAATCTTGACAGAGCGTCTGTGTGCGTCTACACGGGTCTGGCAGACTCTTTAAGTGGCCTAGTGTTTTGTTTTGATTGGTTGAATTGGGGTGCACAAAAATGTGAGCTATAAAAGACATTTTTCACTCATTTTCAAACACCCACTTGAGAGAAAATCAACCCTTTTTAGAGAGAGAAAATCTCATCTCTTCTCCATCCCTTCTCTCTTTTGTGAACTTGATGTTCTTGATGATTTGAGTTTGCTCTTCTCATCTTTCTTCAATCTAGAGTCTTCCTTTCCATGGATCCACTCTAGGTTG
>OY978219.1:14570600-14600600 GCA_963854785.1 Vaccinium vitis-idaea
CGGTACACGTTATAACCAAGGAGGGGGTTTCGAATCGGCCGATGCCATAGCTCGGTGGGTTTTCGGGTAGGAAGGGTTTCATGGTGAAACCTTCAAAACTCTTGCTATTACGTTACCCTGGTGTTCAATGCCAGATGTTGTTGAACAAGTGGAGAACTTTGAGGGCGAGATCACTCGAGACGACCAGGTGAGCACAACGAACTGTGGGTTACCTAGCCAAAACTCTTTATTATAGTCACCTCTTTTTGAGATAGGAGCATTATGTTATGTTTTTGTCATGGACCTAAGTTGTAATATTTTGAATTAGTCCTTGTTTATCTTGCAACTTTATTTTTTGGCAACTTTATTCTAATTTCAATAATTATCTAATGATTATTCATTTAACGTGAAAAAAATCGGGGGTTTTAATGTCTCCTCCAATACTGGAAAAATTATTGGACGCTTCATAGGCACTTTCATGTCTCCTCCATCTCTGTGTATATATATATATTAATTTCCAAGTTCTCGATTCGCGAATGGACAAAATTTCTAATGGGACGAAGTTATTAATTAAACTAACATGTCAGTATGGGATAAAGAAAGTTTTTTTTTTTTTTTTTGAACCGAAAGAAAGAATAGTTGAATGCACTGTTTGATACCAAGTTTGGAGGATGGGCTAGGATTGGGAATCCTGTGGGACCTCTAAGACCTTGTTTGATAGTGCAAAAAATGGAAGGATTGCTAATTATATGGGATTGTGAATTCCACAAAATCATGGGATTACCCATCCCAAGGGGGGTTGGGTATTAGCAATCCTATCCAATGGGACTGAGATTGGAAGGATGCTCTACTGTTACACATCTCTGTCTCTGTCTCTGTATCTCTCTCTCTCTCTCTGAATTGGACCGCTGTAGAAAATGCTGAAATGGTTAATGGGTACTGGGTAGGCTAGAAGCTAAAAATAAAACACCGTTTTGTTGAGAGGCCCTTTGCCTATTTTTTGCACTGGAGTTTGGTTCCATTAAGAAATGGCAGTGATTTCTTAAAAAATACTCCCTTCATCCTAATTTATTTATTCAATTTTAAGAATTCAATTTTTTTAGAAAACACAGTGAATACACCTAAAAATATTTTGAAGAGTTACTTTATTTGCAAAAAAAAAAAAAAGGAAGAAGAAGACTAGACACGAAATTTTATTCATTCAGACAGAGGGAGTACCACAATTAATGAAAATTTTGTTTTCAAGTAAGGGTGGTATTGGAAAAAATAATTTTTATCCAATCCTATTCTAGACAAAACAAACATATTATTAACAATCTCATTATCTAATCTAGTGTCAAAACAAACATGGGGAAGGATTTATCTCCTCATTAATAATCCCACCTTATAACCAATCTCAATCCTAATCCCACCTCATTACAAATCCTCCGAAACGAAACTTCATATCAAACAGTGCGGCACATGGGGATTTGGGTTTGGGGGATACACTAAAGAGGCCAGTTTGACAAAGAGATCAAGCCCATCAACCAAGGATTTATAATTTCTTTTGCTGGTAAAAAAAAAAAAAAAAACAAATAACATTAATTAGGCGTAGTGGTTAAATTAGGGAACAAGATAGTGCAGTGTCCCAATGTACGTTTATTGTTTTTTGTCGATCTATCAAAGAAATTATTTATGTCTTAACATGTCTCAATTTGTTATAACCAAATGTATATCGAATTAAGTGGTGACATTTTGGAGTCCTATTTTGCAGCTAACCCTAGCAGGCAAGAGCTCAGTTCTTGAGGTTTAGAGAACATAACCATGTGATCCGCACCAGAGATGACCTTTACCTCGTCCGTAGGGTTATTTGCTATCAACCATCTTTGGAGTTCTTCTTTGATAATACAGTCCTCTTCGACCACGACATAAACTCGACGGACTGATCCATAATTCTCCTTTGTAAGTGCAGTGCCATTTACCAGTTCCGCCTCATCATAGAAGGGATATGGTCTCACCAACATGGTTGCAAGAGTCAAATCCTATATATGTTCAGTTTCGTCACAAGCAAAGAAAAATTCGTCAAAAGAGAAAAGTTACGAAATGAAGAGAAAAGAAGATGTTAGATGACATTTAGTTTTTGGGAATTTAGACGGTTTTTAACAGCTTAATTTTACTGTGGATCCGCAAAGTAATGTAATCGCGCGTACTGTGAGCTTTTTGCAACAGGTTTGTTTGCCTTGGCATTGAACAGCATCTTCGTCAAAACAGGACAATCCGTGTCGCTGTTATGATTAGAATATCGCTTTTATGTGATTAATTAGATATGAGATGAAACGCGCGAGGGCCACTTTTATGCTATGCAAATTCTACTTTTTGCATCTATTGTACACGCTTTTTTTTTTATACGATCATCCCGTTCAAGCTCAAACAATACAAAATTATGTTTTTGAACTTGAAAGAATACAAGAATACGAGAAAGTAACATAATATTTAATTATTTTATCGCATGGCGGATCCGCTTCAAATGAATGCATTCTCACCATGATGTATTTTAGACATTAAAATTTAGGTTGTACAAAAACATTTCCGACTTATATACATACCTCAGGTGGTGATCGGTTATATAACTTGGATTGCATAAGGTTGGGGCCCAAGAGAAAGGACGTTGGAGGTTTTTCCAGCCCGTTATCAAATTTATGTTGGGTGTCCATCCAAGATTCCACTCCTTCAAAGACCTACACAGCATACAAATGTATCATTTATGTCTTTTTTGGAAAATCAATAAAAGCATTAATTGTGACAATCAAATGTTTGGGTAATGTTATACGACAGTAAGCAACTTGCATGTGAGGGTGAGGGCTAGCTTGAAACTAAGTTTATGCCACAGTCAGAGTTTCGGTGTCATGTTTTTTTATGATTGAAGGTGAAAGTGAGAAAAAATTAAGTGAAAATCCAAGAAATAAAACAAAAATTTATTTTCTTCCGACATTTAGTTAAGATAAAATATTTTAAGAATCTTGAAAGAAAATATTTATAGTCAATACATTAATTTCTTTTAGCCTAGCATGTTGTTTAAGCACCTTTTTCATGCTTTGGAACAGGCTCAGTTTTAATGGCAGAAATCTCAACGAGGAATGGAAATGTGATATCTTCTACCAATGATTCCAATGTTTGGAAGAAACAGGAATGGGAATGTGATGCCAATCTTATTTGATTCCGACATTTGGCTGAGACAGGAATAGGAAAGTGATTCCTGATAATATATTCAACCAGTAATCACATTCCTAGACTGAGTGGGAATTTGATTACTCCCTTACTCGGAATATCAAATTCCTCGCTCATTCATTGAGAAAAGGAAATGTTGACTTTAATAAATTTTTAAAATTTTTGTTCCCAGCGTAAGATTACTGAATTAATCCAAATACCGAAATGCAATTCCTCTAGGTATTAAATTCCTACGAATTTTATTCCCAGTAATCATATTCCTATTCATACCCAAAAAAATTTCCAAGAATTTGATTTGCGGCAATTATATTCCTATTCCTACTTAAGATTCCGGTCATCAAAAGGAAAGAGAGTGATCAGACTAAAAATGCACAACAAGCGATAAACTGAATTTCACTAAATAAAGATTTTACGGTACTCCACTATCTTCTCATCTCCATCTCCAAACTCCGTACAACCACTACCATATCGGGTCGGCAAAATTTCCCTAATTCTAAAATTTCCCTACTTTTAAGATTTCACTAATACAATTAATATTCATTATCTTCTCATATCCACCTCCAAGCTCCGCCGAGCAACCACCTTCGGCAGATGACCCCCTCTGGCTGACTACCTCAAAAATTGTTGAAATTTTGAAGTTAGTGAAATTTCAGAATTAGTGAAATTTCAACGAACGGCCGGGGTAGTTGCCGACTGAAAGTGGTTGTTGGGCGGAGGTGAAAGGAGAGTAAAGTAAAATTGTATTGAGTAAAACTTTACTAGTATTAAGAAGGGTAAAAGGGTAATTTTATCAAATAAAAACTTAGTGAAACATTAATGAGGAACCCGGGGTGAGTGTTGCTCAGCCGTGTGGTGCACGTGTTGTTTGGGCATGCGCCATACCTGTGTTGTGCCGACGATCGGAGACATTCCTCGCATAGAGCTCTTCAAGTTCTACATGTGTACTCGACAAGATCTATGCGGTGAACGTCTCTAATCGTCGGATCGGTACCGGCACGGTGGTGCCGGCCCCCGCACACGCTGCACAACACCCCCAGTTATTAAGGCGCACTTTTCACCCCTATTGCTCTCCACAAAATGGATTTGAGAAACAAGCCAAATCTTCGGGTTAAGAGCAATTGTATTTTACTTATCGATTCACCCAAAATTTGGACTAATCCGGATTTGTAAACACCCTCTGCTATCGAAATCTCTTTTAACGAATTGCCCTCTGTTTCCTAATCCGGCAGTACTGACGGTGGCCTAAGCTCCTCTCTATCTCCCATTCTCTTCTTGCCGGTGGGTTTAGTTTTGAGTTTTCAATTATTCTTTGCAAGGGTATTTTGGGAAGTTTTGGGGTTTTTTTTGGTTGTATTTAGCAAGTTAGTGTAAGTACAAAATTCAAATTGGTTGTGTATAGAAATTAGGTTGAAGATAGAATTTGCCTTTCATCAATCCTTTCAAGTTTTAGTCATCTTTCTCCTCATTTGCAATCCCTAAATGGGTAATTGGATACTCACAGGATTTGCACATGTAAGTCAATTGAATCCTCACGTGCTGGCCGTATATAAAAACATAGCATTAGGTTTTGTTATTTGCTTGGCTTATTAAAGGATCAGAGTTTTATTTGAGATCTTCTAATAATGTCATCTGAATTCATGCTTAGTCATCTCCCTGGTTTTTATTACTCCCTCTGTCTCAAAAAGGATGTCCAAAAACACTATTCAAACTCGTCAAAAAAAAATTTATATCTTGTAATTTATAATGCTTCTAATAATTTTAAAAACTTTGTTTAGTAAAACTATGTAAGATCTATCAAACAAGATCTATATTGGATATATGAATCATTATAAATAAATAAAAATTTAGATGATTTTATGAGAGGTGTGAATAATGTTTTTGGACAACCTTTTTGTGACGGAGGGAGTATGTGATTTCTTGAGGTATTTTATCTTAAATTAAGAGAAAAATTAATCTACTTGCTGCAAATCACATTCATTAGATCGAGTCGACTTTGAATAGTCGTGGTGTCAATGTCTTCATTGTTGGTGCGTATTCATATTTTGTTACGTGAAATAGTGACTTAAGGCACGGGTCATTCTTAGTCATATATCGATCGAGTATCTATATCATGGTATATGTGCAACTGTGCAAGATATTTTCTGTAAACAAAGGAAATGGCTACAATACACACCTCTTATTTGGGTGTACCATATGCATCTATTGTATGGTCTAGATTGTGCCACCTCATCGATAATCGTAACATTTTTTAGTTTTTCGTAACTTTTCAGCAATACGATTCGTAACATTTTCTATGATTCGTAACATTTTGGTGTGTCTCGTAACTTTTACAAAAAAAATTCGAAACCTTTACAAAAAATTTGTAACTTTTTCAAAAAATTCGTAACTTTACTAAAAAAATCGTAACTTTTACAGGGATGTGTATGATACACACCTAAATGAGGGGCGTGTATTGTAGGCTTTTCCGAAAACGGAAATGGCTACAATACACACCCCTTATTTGGGTGTACCATATGCATCTATTGTATGGTCTAGATTGTGCCACCTCATCGATAATCGTAACATTTTTTAGTTTTTCGTAACTTTTCAGTAATATGATTCGTAACATTTTCTACATCAACTTCATCAATAGTTTAGTTGATCAATGCTACCCGACACGATGGTTCCACTAAATTCCGAATAGGGAGGAGGACCCGTGATCAAGTTGTCCGGTCCAGTAAGTTCCATTGTAGCTATATAGATTCTATTATTATTATTATTATTTTTTTTTTATATTTGGAGAAGTGTCAAAAGCCATGATGAAAGCAACGTTTCTGTCTTTTATTTCTTGCGATTGTGGAATAAAACTCAATTAATTTCTGGTGAGCACTATTATTCATCAAATGTGAATTTTACACGAGCAAAGGACAAGAGCAAAAAGTATATACTCCTATTGCGAGAAAAGCATCTAAACTATGTTGACACCCTCAACTCGCGACAATCATATGACACCCAAGCCCGGAAGGCTTATAGTTGGCAAGAAACGTAATTTTAAAGGATCCTTTTGTTTTTGATGATGAGTAAAGGATACTTTTGTTTTTGATGATGAGTGTCTTGGCTTGGCAAGGGTTGAAGTCAGCTTTTGGGTGATGTCTTTCGGTGGAGAGCAGTTTTGGCTATCGCGAGCAGGCTTTTAGGGGCTGATTTTCGGGAGTCTCTTGCGGTGGTTGTTTTTGGTTTTGGGTTTGGCTCTTTTGGGTGGTTTTCATTTGGATGACTATCTTGTTATCTTTGTTTTTTATCTTCTCCTGATGAGATCATAAGCAATTTTTCTGTTGCAAGCTAATTTTGCCGTTTTGGTGTTTGTTTGGGCGCTCTGGTTGGGTTTTGTATGGGGTCTTGGTTTAAGTTGATTTTTTGGGGGCGTGTTTTTTTGTTTGGAGTTTTGGTTGGTTTCTTGCCAACATCGGGTTGTGTTTTCCCTTTCGGTTCCTAGCAGCAGGTATCTTGATACTTTGTTGCTTGGATTCTTTTAATCTTTGTAATTCATTTTCAAAGGTTAATAAAAAAATTTGCTGTTCAAAAAAAAAAGTTTTTCACCTTCTCCTTTCTTTTTCTTTCATTCAACCTCAGTTGGATGCCTCCTTCTCGATGTACCCTTTCGCAATTTTTAAATATCTTCCTTTTTCGATAAAAAAAAAAAAACCAGCTGTTGGGAGGACAATTGTTAAGAAACGCAATATTTGTTTACTTTCCGCCAAATTTTGTTTCCAATTTCTCTTATATATGCCAAATCGCTCTCTGAATCCGAAACGGACCGATCTGTAATGAGAATCAGCCTATACCCATGTTATTTCCTCTCACCTATATATCGAGATGTAACAGTATCGGAACACTGAAACCGGTTACGTATTGACCGTTACATTACACCTATAACCTCGCAAGGGTCGCAATAAACAGCTAAACCTGGATAAATTGAGTACTCTTTTTATTGGGAGTTTCATAAATTTTCCTATAAAAATCTAAACTATAAGGTTCTTATCTCTTGAAGAATTTTTTATCTGATTAACGTTCTTGATTACCATGAGTGGAAGGGGTTTTGGCCCGTCGATCAGACTTTAATTACCGTAGCTCCGACTCTTAATTAAAAAAAAAAAAGTAAAGGATACGACAGAAAACGATAACTGAACAAATTAAAAACTAGCTAGATTCTCTAAAAATATATGGTATAGAACTAGAAGCACAGGGTAGGCGAGAGAGAGAGAGAGACCTTTCGAAAGACACATGGAAGATTAAGATCAGGACCGTGCATAAAAGAAGTGACAAACACAGCAACCACAATTTTCTCTGGAAACCTCTCCATAGCTGCCGATATGCTGATGCCACCCGCACTATGTGCAACCAAAACAACCCGGTCGTCTACCGGCAGTGACTCCATAAATTCCATCAACGGCTGAAAGTAGTCCTTCATGGAACGGACCTCGTTCACCTGCTTCGGGTGGACTCCAGAAGCAGCCATGTCCAGTGCGGTGACCCTATAGCCGGCCTGTTTCAGCAGCGTTGCTACCTTGTACCAACACCACGCTCCATGACCCCCTCCATGAACCAACACGAAATGCCGCTCACTCTCGTCCATTTTCTTTTGTGCTCTCAAAGCAAGTCTACCATAGACTTTTCTATGCTTGATCTTGGTTAAATGGACGTGACACAAACAAGTAAAGCTGTAATGACCATGTCTTTATGCTCAGCTGCTATACTGCTCCCGTCCCATGATTTTGGCCTTTCAATTTTTAAAGGTCGCGAAATACATATCCATTCTGAAAAGTCACGAAAAATAAGTTAAGGACAATTTTTGTCATTGTCATTTGATGTCGAATAGTAGCTCATATTATTTTTTTTTCTCTTTTAATAAGCGTATCAAAAATAGGGACTAAACCTATAGGAGGAATTGTTGGGATTTAATCGGTATCCCACCCATAACGGAAGAGTGACAAAAATAAACACAACAAGGAACACAAGCTATTTTACGACCTGGTTCAGCCATAATGCTTACAGTTCATAGGAGGGAGAATAATTTCACTAATATTGGGTGAGTGAAAGAGAGAGATAAAAATACAAGTGAGCTTGGGCTTGGGTTGGGTTGTGGTGCAGGCTAATATTTTATTATTTGATAAATATAGGAATTATATTTTATTAGTAGAATCGTTTTTTTTTTTATCAAGATTATTTCTAGAAGTGTTTAGTTTCCTAGTTTATTTTAATTCAATATTCCTATTTTGTAGGTTTCTTGGTTAAGAAGAATTAGAATTAATTTTATTACTTTATATTTTATTCCTTTTTAGTATTTTAGCATTTAGGAAGTTTATTTTATTGCCGCTTGTTTTGGCAAGATTTCTTTTATTCTCTAGTACTCAAATCTGGGAATATCTCAAATCTTTTGATTTTGGTAATTATTGAGTCAATTAGCGATTTATCGGGATTCAACTTCTTGTTTGTTCATTCCTTTTGGTCTTAGTTTTATAGTATAAAAAGAGTTGCAGGGTGACATTATTAGTTCGTTGTTTAATGATTAATGAAAATTGAAAGTTTTTCTCTAACCGTTTGTTCAAGGAGTGAGACCTCTAGTTCAGACAAAGTTCGTGTTTGTCTTTTTTGGCCGTTCTTATTTCAACAAGCCTCCATGCATCAGTTGGTATCAGAGCTTAGGCTCAGTTCTTGATTTATCATGGCACAAAAATATAGTTATGATCAACAAGTCAACGTCAAGTACGTGTACGAGCACGATGATGCCGCGCGAGAAGCACAACTAGAGACGTGGTTCCAACAATTAGAACAGCATGTGTCGGACGAGATTGGCGCCCTAGCTGACCAGATTGATGCCCTAACTGTTGGGGGGGAATTTACCTCGTCATCGTCCGGTTAAACTTCGGTATCCAAATGAGGAGGAGGTGTCAGTTGACATTTCTATCACTAAACCTTTGGCTGGAATTCATCGACCGAGTGGAAGACAAGAGCGGTCAAGGTTGGGTTTCAGATCATGATTAGCGACTTTGGGGAGTTGGTTCAGAGACCAACTTTCTTGAGTTTAAGGGAGATATGGTGCTTGGAAAAATCCTAGAGGTTCAAGCGGTGAACTTTGCTATTGTACAGTTGCCCTTCACCTCAAATGTTATTCCCAATCCGGTTGTTTAGTGGAGTCACCTACCAATTTATGATGAAGAACCATTCGTTGATGAGAGGTATGAGATCATTTCTAAGAAAAAGAGGATTCTAGTTCTTGGTTGAAATTTTGCCAAAAAAATTCTTGGTTGGAAAATACAAAGTTTGTGCTGCTACCTGAAATACTTGAGTTAAATGATGCTACGAATAATAACGCTATGACCTTGCCCGGCAAGACTCAACCGTCAAATGCAGTAGTTGTCCTTGTTGTGGAACAAATTGAAAACATTGAGTTGCACGAAATGCTTGCTCACAGTTCAAAAAAGTTGGATTGCAATTTTATAAATTCTTTCTTCAGATTAAATCGCATACAGGAAGATGATAAAAAATTGCAATTTGTGGATCCATTTGAGAATTCATTGAAGACTTTGTTTGCAAGAATATATGGATTGCGCACCTAGGCCAAATTTGGAAGGAAGTCGTTCCATTACTTTTTGAAGAATCTTCAAAGTTCAGGTTCGAAAAAATTAATTTGAATTATAAATTTGATGCCGACAAGAAAAGGTTTATCAAGTTACTTTAAGTAATAAAAACTCAAGGACGAGTTTTTTCAACTAGGGGAGTCTGATGCACGCTGAATTTCGAGGAAATTAAGTCTTATTTTGTTTATTTGATTTAGGTTTAATACATGTTATAATTTAGTCAAAATATTCTACAAATATTTAGTTTCCTAGTTTTTTTTTATTGAGGTTTCCTATTTTTTGCATTCTTAACCATGAAGAATTAGAATTGATTTTATTTTCTAAAGTTTATTTTTAGTATTTTAGGAAGGCTGGTGCTTGACTGACCAGGTGACTAAAAATAAAGACGCGTCCCAAGCGTAGGACTCTCGACTAGTGTAGCACAATATCCGGAAGTACCGGAGTCGAACCACAGAGACGACTAACGGTGTTGACTCAAAGATGTGGAATTATAGTTTAACCTGGCTCTTAGGTAGCCACCCCTTGATTGATGAGTTTGATTAACTAAGTTACCGACTAATTTACTGAATGCAAATTAAAAATGAGAGTACAGCTGAGGGAACCCAGCCCCCGCAACTAGCCTAACCAATGTTTACTCGGGCCACAATTACTCTTTTTACTGATTTTAGAATAAGGAAAAGGATCCCTTACAAATGCGCACCACCTGTCACCAGATTCCGTGCGCATTCGAATTCCGGCGATGCCTGGGTTTTGTTTGTTAGAAGAGTTTTCGTTTCCTAAAATTGCCCAAAAATCAAGTGAATTCGGCCCCGAGGTAGAACATCAATTAATCTAGCGGCCAAGCGCCTTCGCCCGCAGCCGCACTCTATACGACTACTCGCTCATGATCCTAACAATTGCAGAAATTATATTAAACCTAGATCTAGACATGCTCTGATAATTAAAATAAAAACAGAAGATAATACCGCAGATTGCAAGAAGAAAGCAAACTCGATTATTACGCTAAAAACGCCAATCCCAAAGCTGGAAATCTGATAATCCAAAGTAAACTTGAATGCTGAATGTTTAATGCTAAAAACTGTAGCCGAAACTTAGAACAATAAAACCTAAGTTAAAAATCTGGGACCCTAATTCGAGTAAAAAACAAGTATTTATACTAAATCCCGTAATCCTAATTAAAAACGACAAAAATCCGATATGAAGGCTGAAACGCTGCCGTTCGATGGCCGTTGTAAGGACCTCGGTAGCGCTACTACACTTTTAGTGTAGCGCTACCGCTTGCTTATCCCTGCTGCTCCGTACGACTTCGGCCGTTGACCATTTGACCATTGACCATTCGGTAGCGCTACACCACTTTTGGTGTAGCGCTCCAAAACCTTCTGTTCGTTTTCTGCGCCCTTTTGTGCCATACTTGAGCGCTCCAGAGAAATAGGGTAGCGCTCTCGACGGGTTACGACCACTTCGACGCGAAATCCACTTCGTTCTCACTCTCGGTCTACGTGCATGGCCATTCCAAAACTCCAATTAGCGCCAAAACACATCAAATTCCTGCACTTAAGCACAAACACAAAATCCAACCACGTGCACGCATTAAATGGAACATGAGCTTAAACCGCACGTCTAACATGCTAAATTACCCTACCTAGGCGCTCAAAAGCATGCTTTCTACGCGCCTATCACATCCCCCAACTTGAGCGTTGCTAGTCCCTAGTAACGAAAGAAATGAAAATAATGAAAGAAATACGACTCAATAAGGGATACGAGGGTTATGCAACCTGTATAAAATCAAATGAGCAATTTAAATATCATCTCTTTACTACCCACAACTCTATCACATGCATGCCCTAGCAAAAATTCGAATAATTCCACTCCTCTACAAATTTTGAAATAGAGTGCTCCCACAAGTCACAATATCACTCATACTAACCGGAACACTCTACATCCCATGCGAGGCGCCTGGTGAACAACGTGGGATGAAACTAAAATCACCACGTGCCAGTCAAAACAACGCCGAATGTAAAAATGAAAGCTCCATAATTCAAGATACCACACATCAATAATCAAATATAACACATGTATGCAGGAGAGTCAAACGACGTGCATCGGGTCAACTAAGGGCTTCGTTAGGCTTATAACGACCGTAGTTCAAAAGGAAAGAGAACATGCAAAGGGTGACGGCCTATAGAAGCGCATGGACAGTCTACCCGGACTGGCCGCCACCAACACAGATATCACAGTAATGATCAACACATAATACCAACTAATACCATAACACCATACTAATCAAAACATAGCAGATAAAGTTCAACACAAACCACCGACCCACGTACTACTGTCACACCACCAACATAAAACAACACATAAAATAACAGAGTTTGTGACCTAATCAACACATGAAATAACAACCAAAGATAATGACACCACCACCCCAACCATGCCCAACTCTGTGCTCAGTCCTCCTCTCCAATCCCAGCATCCGAATGCTCCTCCTCAGCTGGTGCATCTGCGAAGTCATCGCTCACCTCTAACTCTGGCCACTGTCTAGGTTGGAAAGGCCCCGGATTCTGCCCAGAAATTCGCGCCTCCAGATGGCGCTGCCTATCCAATAAATCCATTTGGTTTCTAGCCAACTGTGTTTGTTCCCTTTTCAGCTTCCAGTTACTCCTTGCCAAACCCGTTACACACCCGAAATCTTCTCAAGCCAAGTCTTGGTGCTAGCACTAGGTGGCGGCGGAGTAACCAATGACCCTCAGCAACTCTTACTTGCGCCCTACTCCGAGTGAGGGTGGAAGAATCCATATCCTTGGGACTCAACGGATCATTGCTATGGTATTTCCTAGCCAGAACATTCTTACTTCTCAGAATCTTACTTATCAAACACGGAAAAGGCATCCTCAGCGAGGTAGGGGCATCCCTAAAATCGCACATCTGCCCAAATACAAACAGGGCCCAATCACAAACAGTATCCTCCCCCATGAATGCAAACATCAAATACCCCACATATTTTGGGGCGCACCATCCTTACCCCTAGGATATAGATTGTAGCACACCACCTGGTTCATGAACTGATAATCTTCCGAGAACCGACCAGGCCAGTGGGGAATCCTAGCATTCCTACGATCATCATACAAGTATCCATTCACCTCATCATCATTAAAAGTCGCATCCGGCCTAGGGTAGTTCGTGGGCCTCGTAGGCCGCACATATCCCCATGCAAGGGCTATCTCTGTGGCATTGATAAACACGGGGGTATTGCCTATCTTAGAGATAATTCGTGCCTCCGGAGCCAAAATGGTACCCGGCTCCGGAACAATCATATTCTTATAAAATTCATCAACCAATGCAGCATTATAACCAGGATTGGGCTCAAACCAAAAACTCATACCTTGGTCCCGGATGGCTTGAAATGGCGGGAAGTTCTCGGGCCATAATCCATCATCTATGATGTGCCTCTCGTTCTTCACACCCCTTTGCTTAATAGATGCCTCCCATTTTGCTTGGTTATCCCTATCTATTTGATCCATGTCCCTACATTTAGCCCGAACCGGTTGAACTTCCTCAACTCCACTAGAGGATCCCGCCACTGCCTTTCCCCTGCCAATGTTTTGCTTCTTAGATGCCATGTCTTGGTGGGTTTTTGGGGTAAAAAGTTTGGGTTTTGGGTTTTTCTGATCTGGAATTTCTGGTGGGTTAGAGGAATTTTGGTTTGGGTATTACGGTAGAGGAGTGTTTTTGCAAATTTTGGTGAAGAATGGTGAAGTTTTGAAGTGGTTATGGGGGTTTTAGGTTTAGGGTTTGATGGGTAATGGGGTTTGGACGAAGGGAAGAAGAAGAAAGATGAAGAAGAAGATGAAAAGTGGGGAAGAGAGAGAGTACGTCGAGATAAGGCTGATTTTTTTTCGGACAGAACCTATTGGAGCGCTACACCACTTTTGGTGTAGCGCTACCGAGCAATTTTTTTTTTTTTTTTTTGAAGTAAGTCCGAAAATTTAGTCTCTCTCTTAAAAGGGATTTATTGGTGGGGAAAAATGGTTTTGAGTGAGGGTTGGGGTTTTAGCTAGGATTAAGGTTTAAGATTTTTCCAAAGCACATGGCATCCACAAGCAATATTTAAATTCTCCCTCAACAACAATGCTCCTTGATTTAGGCCCTTAAAAATGTGCACAGAGTTGGACCACCAAACTGACATACCATCCAATCACCGGTTTCCTAGGTTTGACGCAGTAACTGACACGGACTGGTTTACCATGGGATCAATGGGACACATTTAGTGGTTTAATCATGCAAAGATGGCCTTGTTTCATCCCCTAAGCATGTCACCAACTCTCACACATGCATGCAAAATATTCAACTATGATATGTGGTACAAACGCCTACTATTTTATGCGAGTGCGGAAAGTGAAGAACAACGAAACATGGGATGCTTTAAGGACATACTGTGCACTGAGTGAAAACACCTACTCAAACTTGCTTATGGTGCGGAAAATACTCACACGGGGATGCCAGATATATGCATGTAAACAAGTTGACAAGCAGATATTTAGATAAAAATCTAGCATGCTCACCTAACTCATACAAACAAGCATAACAATCGTATCCCCACACTAAAATTAACCAAAAATTTTAAAAAATGAACCTAAACCTACTAACAACGCTCAAAACAAAAATAAACGTGTACAAAGTACACCCCTTCCCCCAACTTGAAAATTGCTCTGTCCTCAGAGCAAGAAGACAAATATGTAAATGGAAAAATAAGGGAAAGAGATGGACCGTCGGATGGCAGCCAACCATCATGACCCCGGCCGATGTATGGGGAATTTGCCGTCACCGTTGCGATTCGTCATCAGAACTGCTCCCAGGATCCGCTCCTTCGGACCGAAAGAGGTCCATAACTAGTCACACAGAGTCGCGCCGAAGCTTTATTGGACTGACAACCGCCACATTTCGTGGCACCCCTGCTCGAGGCCCCTGAATGCCTCACTCACTCCGGCGGAGAGACCCAAACTACCAAGGCTGGTGTGGTAGCATGCTCGTCCTGCAAAAGACTTAAGAACCAACTACCTACTAGGCAACAAATGATGTCAGTAACGCCCGCTCGTGGAAGCCGGGCCACAACAATAAAGAAAGCAAATAAAGAACACCACCAGACCTTCACGCAGTCTCACGTGTCATACTTTTCTCCCCATCCCCCAACTGGAATGGAAGAGTGGGTGGCTATACAAGACCATCAGAATTATTATTATTATTTTTATTTTATTTTTTTGGAAAAAAAAAAAAAACAACACAAATATACATAAATTGCCCTTACTAACCGGAGCTGGGCACACAATCCTTATTTTAATAGCGGCGTGCGAAGCTATAAAAACCCAAGTCAATGATGAGTACCCCTATTGCTAGGGGTCGGGTCCACACCCAATGAAGAGCATGGTACGCGTGAGCTACCCGTCAAAACATGGCTTAAAGAACCTACTCAACTGGGTCGTCCGAATAAACAGGATCGACCAATTCCTCATCAGGTTCACCTACCTCTAAAAATTCCAAATATGGTTTGAGACGCTGCTCATTAACTTTAAACACATGATCATTTTTAGGGTCACGGACATCGACTGAACCATTTGGATATACATTAACCACGACGTAGGGACCATCCCAACGGGATCTCAACTTACCTGGAAACAGATGGAGACGCGAATTATAAAGTAACACTTTCTGACCAACCCTAAAGGTCTTGCGCTGAATGTTCCTTTCATGATATGCCTTAACCTTAGCCTTATAGATACTAGCGTTGTCATACGCGTCATTCCTAAGCTCCTCAAACTAGAGTTGACTTTCTGAATGGCCCAATAGGCCTTCTTCTCTAACTCAACAGGCAGGTGGCAGGCCTTACCGTAAACAAGCCGATAGGGTGAAGCACCCAACACGGTCTTATAAGCAGTGCGGTAGGCCCACAACGCATTGTTCAGCTTGGTGGACCAATCCTTCCTAGTCACACCCACAGTCTTTTCTAAAATCCTCTTGATTTCCCTATTTGCTAATTCGGCCTGCCCATTCGTCTGGGGGTGGTATGAAGTGGACACCTTATGAGTAACTCTAAACTCCCCCATTAATCTCTCAAACGACCGACTCGTGAAATGCGTGCCTTGGTCCGAGATAATGGCACGTGGCACGCCAAACCTCGACAGAATATTAGCCTTAAGAAACTCTAGCACGACTCTAGACTCCATTGACTTAGTGGGAATCGCTTCCACCCACTTTGACACATAATCCACCGCCAACAGGATGTACCCAAAACCACGAGACATAGGAAATGGACCCATAAAATCGATGCCCCAGCAATCAAACACCTCTAGCATAAGAATAGGCCTGAGGGGCATCTCATGACGTGAAGACAACTTGCCAAGTTTTTGGCAACGGTCACATGACCTACAAAACATATGCACACCCTTAAACATGTTGGGCCACCAGAACCCGCACTGCAGAATCTTGGCGGTGGTCTTCTTCGCAGAGAAGTGACCCCCACACGCCTCACTATGACAAAACTCTATGACCCCCTGCTGGTCAGACTCGGGGACACATCTACGCACAATTTGGTCCGCAGAGTATTTGAACAAGTAAGGGTCATCAAATATGTACTGCCGGACACTCCTCAAAAATCGCTGTTTCTCCTGGGTAGACCAATGAGAAGGAATCTGCCCAGTCACCAAATAATTGGCAATATCAGCATACCATGGGCACTCATTAGCAGCGAACAACTGCTCGTCGGGGAAGGGATCTCTAATAGGAAGGTCTGAGGTGGGGTCCTCAAACTCCAGACGAGACAGATGATCAGCTACTACATTCTCTACCCCTTTCTTATCCTTAATAACGAGGTGGAATTCTTGCAGAAGCAGAATCCACCGAATAAGGCGAGCTTTCGCATCCTGTTTGGTCATCAAGTACTTCAGGGCCGCATGATCGGTAAACACCGTGATCTGCGAACCCACCAGATAGGAGCGAAACTTATCTAAGGCAAACACCACCGCTAGCAACTCTTTCTCAGTAGTGGTGTAATTCATCTGTGCCTCATTGAGCGTCTTGCTCGCATAGTAAATCACAAATGGGTCTTTCCCTCTCCTTTGTCCTAAAACAGCTCCGACTGCATAGTCAGAAGCATCACACATCAACTCAAAGGGAAGACTCCAATCAGGAGACTGCACAATAGGCGGAGTAGTGAGACTCCGCTTCAACTTTTGAAATGCCTCGTCACACGCATCGGACCACACAAAGGGTGTGTCCTTGGCCAACAACTGACACAATGGACGGGAGATAGCACTGAAATCTTTAATGAACCGCCGGTAGAAACCAGCGTGTCCAAGAAATGAACGCACATCCTTGACAGACTTAGGAGTAGGAAGATTACGGATCAAGTCTATCTTAGCCTTGTCCACCTCAATACCCTAGGAGGACACAATGTGCCCTAACACAATCCCTTGGGTCACCATGAAGTGGCACTTTTCCCAATTCAGCACTAAGTGCTTCTCCTCACATCTCTGCAATACCTTACCTAAATTCTTGAGGCACCCATCAATTGAGTCCCCGAAGACTGAAAAATCATCCATAAAGACCTCTACAATCCTCTCAACCATGTCGTTAAAGATTCCCATCATACACCTGGAGCTGGTTTCTGCGTTGGCGGGATGGACTTATCGATCTCCTTCCCATTCCTGAGAATGGTGACCGATTTAGCCTCCTCCTGATTCGGACTCTGAACATTAGAACCTGAAGAATTTCCCAAATAATGGGTACCTGCTGCACTACCCTGGGCTGGAAACCTACCCTTCTCCTGCTGCAGTTGACTGATAACCGCAGTGAGTTGGGACATCTGGGTTGTCAGGGCTCCTATTTGCTGTCTTGTTTCAGTCTGAAATGTCATCTGTGATTGCATCATGGAGTTGACATTATCTTCTAACTTATGGTCACGCGCAGTCATCTGTGAATAACCTGGGGGAGGACCACGAGTGGATGGACTTGCCCCCCTACCAGACTGTTGCTGGTAGTGGAATGGAATGACCTGGCCCTGCGGGGGCCTGAACGATTGGGACTGTTGAAACTGTTGCGGCGGAGGTAGCGCAAGGGTTGAGCTTGGCCTCCACCTATGGGTCTGGGATCCGACCACCCAAAATTAGGGTGATCCCTCCATCCCGGATTATACGTGTTAGAATACGGATCCCACGTCCTAACTGCATTGACCTCTTCCTGATTGAACTGACTTGCCCCCTTGGCAGCTAGAAACCCAGGGCATGCGGTCGCGGTGTGCCATTTACATTCACACCACACACAAACTTCCTCCACACTCACCTCATTGACTGGACGAGTCTGTCTCACCTCTAGTTCTTCTAATCGCTGAGCCATTTTCTCTACCTGAGCTTGAAGCCGCTGGTCATGAATGGTGACAGGGACAATGTTGGACCCAGAAGGTCCGGATCGCTCAAAATTGGATGGTTCTAAAGCCCTCTGCCTATCAGCTAGGTCATCTGAGAAATCCCACCCTTCATCTGCTGTTTTGGGCAAGAAATCGTCCCCTTTACAAGAGTACTCTATGTGTTGGACGGTCTCCGCGTTGAGACCCAGGTGGAAGAATTCGACTAGCTGAATTCTCTCAAAGCCATGGTGTGGCAGCCTGAGGATTATTAATTCCTTGAAGCGCTCCCAAGCCTTGAGAAATGACTCACCTCTCTCCTGTCTAAAACCCTGGATTTGATGCCTAAAACTCGTAGTCTTAGCGTCAGAAAAGTACTTTCTATAAAAAGCGTCGCGCACTTGTGCCCAGGTAGTGAATGATTGGGACTTCTGCATTCTAAACCACAAGAGTGTGCCATCCTTCAACGTTGCCTCGAACAGCTTGAGGCACGCATTTTCATATTGGGTATTGGATGCAAGGTTGCGCACCAATCCCTCGAATGTCCGCACATGCTCGTATGGATCATCGCACTCCCTCCCATAGAAACTAGGGAGGCTGTTAAGGACACCAGGTTTAACAGTAAAGGCATTGCGTGCCTCTTGTGTCTCTCGAGGGAACACAATCGGTCCGAGAGGAGTGGTCCTCTCGGGATGAAGGTGTTGCCTCAAGGACGGCTGTTGAGCTACTCGCTGGTCTGCCATATCACCTATCTCTGACTCTGACTGGAAAAGTGGATTACTGACACTTACTGACTCAAAAGGTAATTCTATATAAAGACCACTAATGGGAATATGTTCTGAATGGAGTTCAGCTAAGTCTGACTCTGAACCAGAAGATGACAAACTAGGAAACAAAGGCTGACTCGACCCCAGTTCTTTTCGAACTAACCGATGCGTAGGGTCACGAAAATAAAGAGTGTCCTGCTTAGGAGAACCTTTCGTACCTCTACCTATGGTGACATAACTAAAAGACAAAAATAAACTACTACTACACCTTTGAACACTCGCTGCCGTCCCCGGCAATGGCGCCAAAAATGGTTGACTGACCAGGTGACTAAAAATAAAGACGCGTCCCAAGCATAGGACTCTCGACCAGTGTAGCACAATATCCGGAAGTACCGGAGTCGAACCACAGAGACGACTAACGGTGTTGACTCAAAGATGTGGAATTATAGTTTAACCTGGCTCTTAGGTAGCCACCCCTTGATTGATGAGTTTGATTAACTAAGTTACCGACTAATTTACTGAATGCAAATTAAAAATGAGAGTACAGCTGAGGGAACCCAACGCCCGCAACTAGCCTAACCAATGTTTACTCGGGCCACAATTACTCTTTTTACTGATTTTAGAATAAGGAAAAGGATCCCTAACAAATGCGCACCACCTGTCACCAGATTCCGTGCGCATTCGAATTCTGGCGATGCCTGGGTTTTGTTTGTTAGAAGAGTTTTCGTTTCCTAAAATTGCTCAAAAATCAAGTGAATTCGGCCCCGAGGTAGAACATCAATTAATCTAGCGGCCAAGCGCCTTCGCCCGCAACCGCACTCTATACGACTACTCGCTCATGATCCTAACAATTGCAGAAATTATATTAAACCTAGATCTAGACATGCTCTGATAATTAAAATAAAAACAGAAGATAATACCGCAGATTGCAAGAAGAAACAAACTCGATTATTACGCTAAAAACGCCAATCCCAAAGCTGGAAATCTGATAATCCAAAGTAAACTTGAATGCTGAATGTTGAATGCTAAAAACCGTAGCCGAAACTTAGAACAATAAAACCTAAGTTAAAAATCTGGGACCCTAATTCGAGTAAAAAACAAGTATTTATACTAAATCCCGTAATCCTAATTAAAAACGACAAAAATCCGATGTGAAGGCTGAAACGCTGCCGTTCGATGGCCGTTGTAAGGACCTCGGTAGCGCTACTACAATTTTAGTGTAGCGCTACCGCTTGCTTATCCAAAACCTTCTGTTCGTTTTCTGCGCCCTTTTGTGCCATACTTGAGCGCTCCAGAGAAATAGGGTAGCGCTCCCGACGGGTTACGATCACTTCGACGCGAAATCCACTTCGTTCTCACTCTCGGTCTACGTGCATGGCCATTCCAAAACTCCAATTAGCGCCAAAACACCTCAAATTCCTGCACTTAAGCACAAACACAAAATCCAACCACATGAACGCATTAAATGAAACATGAGGCTTAAACCGCACGTCTAACATGCTAAATTACCCTACTTAGGCGCTCAAAAGCATGCTTTCTACGCGCCTATCGACTGGCTAGCTTTAGAAATTCTACGATTATAAATAATGATATAAGTCTCTTGGCTAGGAGAGTTGATTAATATTTTAAGTGTTTTCACGAGAGAGAGTATCTCTTTCTCCTATAATTCTATTAATTTGCTGGTTATTAGACTGTGGAAGAGTTGTTTCTTGTTTGTGGCAGTGACCTTGCTCTTGTTCACGTTTCTAGCTACATCAAGTTGGGGGTTTTTTTTTTTTACCTCATTGTACTCGGTCAATTTTAGTAAAATTGTTCTTTCTCCCCCGTGGAGTAGGTATTGAGGCCGAACCATGTAAAATTGCTTGTGTTCCTTGTTGCTTGGGTTGCGCTTCCGTTGTAGGTGAAATCGAGATTATACCTACAGGAAGGACTGCATAATTTGGCCTTGTAAGTGAACTTAGTTGAACTAAGGCGTTTTCATCGGTAGTTGAAGATTAGTTAAGCTATGAGAGTATATGTCTGGAACTGAAACGCCTTTTTTAGACTAGGTATTTTTATCTACTGGTTAAAGGTGGATTACATGACCACGTTAGCAAGACACAAATCAATCAAGTAGTAAAAATTGACACAAAGAACTAGAATTTCACAACACAAGCACACGGCACCGTGCTGCGCCGTGGCTACACAGCACGGTGATGTGCCTGGGATACACGGATCGATGCACCACATCCCCCCTCAGTCCCTCAAAGAGTCTATGCCCGTCCTCGTTTGTTTTCTATGTGACAAATTGACTTCTTCTATGTCCCCACATATCAAAACATTGTTAAAATGACAAATCATATTACAAATTCACCTTTTATTTCAGTATCTGCACTCGAATAAAGCATCATAATTTATTCATGTTTCCATTTTAAGCCTTCTAATTTTAACCTGACCCCAGCAGGCATATAGTCAATTCCTTAGGCTTTGACAGCATGACCATGTGGTCCGCACCTGAGCTCACCCTCACCTCATCCACTGGATTATTTTCGATCATCCATCTCTGAAAACTTTCTTTAACCACATTATCTTCTTCGATCACCACATAAACTCGACGCACAGATCCGTAATTCTCTTTAGTAAGTGCAGTGTCCTCCAACAGTTTCGGCTTGTCATGAAACTGGGGATGCGGCCGCACCAGTGAAGTTGCAAGTGTCAAATCCTGATTCATTCATTTCCATTTGGACCAAAGGATTTGTGATTAGACAAGAAGACAAGAAAATTTGAGCTGATAATTTGTTTTGAGAAATTATGGGTGCTAACAGAGGCCAACTGTTATGCTGTGAGATGTTGTGAGATAGTAGAATAGAGGGATTAGTTATAGGAGGGAAGAACGCTGAGTATAAATTCCAGAATTCATGAGAGTTACGGGCTAGTTAAAAGAACCAATTACTTGATCTTTATTTATGCATTTCTCAATAAGAAAAGTGTGAACTGTGTGTAATGAAAGGGTTAACAAGTAGGAGTATACCAGAGTGTCATTCGCTCATGGCATTTGTGTACCGTAACTTTTCACGCCAGGTACAGAAGACGAAATTGAAAGACAAAAATAACTTGAAGGTGGAGCCCCTCTGGAAGACGATACATATCGACCCTATTTTAATTACTTGGTAGTTGATGCTCTATCTGTTCCTTGTTAGAGATTAAATCTCAAATTGTATTCTTGTTTAGATATATAACCTATTTTGTCAAGTTGACAACTATGATTCCGCTGTTATTTAAAGAAATTTACTTTTTACTTAATGAAATCATTTTGGGAAATGTCTTAAATAATATTTCAAAAAATCGGAGTTACAAATTAGACAGATGATCAGTTTTTATTTTTTAAAAGGCGGTCACGTGCCAGCGCAAAACCAAATACTATAATTCTTGAAAAATAATTATTGGAACCAACCTCAGGTGGCGAAAGGTTGTAGAGCCTAGATTCCAAATACTTGGGGCCGAAGAGAACAGAGGTTGGGGGCTTGTCCGGTCCATCATCAAATCTATGTTGGCTGTCCATCCAAGAGTCAAATCCTTTAACATGCTGCACAATTGTAAAATTAAAGAATAATCACTGCCACATACGAAAGCAATTAAATAATTGCGGAAAAAATTTACGAAAATTCGCCTGGTGCCGAAGAAGACCTCTACTAGTAAGAAGCTCTTCCTTGTCATGGTGGGGGACTATTCTTTTCTCAGGGTCATTGAGAAGTTGATAGTCTAGTTCTCGGTTGATTCGTAGCGATCGACGCACGCGATCGGATAACCAAATAAAGTTTGATTGACCTCAAATTTTATTGGTAGCTTTGTAATCATGAGCACGAATTTATGTAAGGTCTGATTGAAGAAATTCGATCTTGGGCTGCTCCGCTAATCCAACGCTCACTATTCTGAAAAATGCGGTATCCCCGAAAAAAGCAAACAAAGCACAATTCGCATGAAACTTGACGTGAGGCCTCGGGGTGAGTATCATCTTTGGTATGATTTCAAATGAAGTTGACGTGTGCAACCGGTCCGGTGATGATCCAACAATCCAACGTCTTCTGATTCTAACGTGGCTTGGACCGATCCTTTAGGAATGTTAAAATGAATGCATCTACTGGTGCCAATGAGAGACTAGACCTCTCGAAGACAAAGTTAGTTACTTGGTCATTTGCTCAAGAAGCAAGCAACCAGAAGCCGATTTTTGACCGTTTGATGGAGGGAGGGATATGATCATCCTAAAATGATATGCCTAATGCATATGCAGTCTTGTAGATGCTTTACGACGCTTGATGCCAATGGTAGTTATACAGCTCACCGTGTGAGTAGTATGATACTTACTGCGCCGTTTTATCTTTACTAGGAATTGCACCAGGGATGGAGTAGGGGTAGTCGCTCTTGCAAAAAAAAAAAACCACTAGTTTTATATCGAAAAAAAATTCAATAATTTTCCTATGAATTATATAGGCTCGCCCCTACAAAGTAAAATTTCTGGTTCCGTCTCTGAATCGCACGTTCCGTTGTGGTAGAGTGTGTTTGATGTGCCCCACTGGCGACTCCAGCCTTTGCCCAGTGATGTCAAACGACATCGCTGGGTTCAAAAAATGCATTGAAAAAAATATTCTTTGCAGACATAAATTAAATTTTTCTTTAGTATTGTCAGCGCTTGGTTACTCGTGTAAAGTTAAAATAAATGAAATTCCAATTAAATATTACAGGACAATAAAACAAAATAAGTTTAGCCCAGTAAATTTATTGTTTATTTGAATAGAACCCAATATATTAAGAAAAGTTCAATATAATATTAGCAAAACTTCAATATATATGTGTATATATGTATATTTTGCATAGAGCTTTTCATCATAAATATGTTATGTGTTTTTGTCATCGCTGAATCAAAATCCTGGAGCCGCCCCTGATGTGCCCGATGTCAATTGTCTCTGTTAGACATCATCAATTTGGTTCGATAATTGAAATTGAAGATGAGACAAATTCCTGTCTCCAACAACTATTTAGTCCCCAGTTCAAAGAAAACAACTATTTATAGCCCATTCCAAAGAATTACCGCGTGCCCGTGATCAAATTTTATGCCTCTGGCATGTAAGTCAAAATTTTGTAGCTGGAAATCATATCTACTTTTTCTCTTTTCAATGAGGAGAAAAAGCACGCGCACAAATCATGCGTACTTTCCTTTCCCTCTTTTGCTTGAAAATGTATAGTTTTGTGATATTTAGTTTGGGTACATTGAATTAGGGACATAATGTTTGTACCATAATTTTTAATTTTTAACACGTGGCAATAATTTTGGCCAAAAAGATTTTTAATTTGAATTCGGATTTATCCCTAAGCCGAATTCCCTACAATTTAGGAGATAATGCATCTTTTTGAAAATGATAAGGTGGTTACCTAAATTGTAGGAAGCAAAGTTTATCCTATGATTTTTTCCAAGAGGCCAAAATTAACATGTGATAATTAGATAAAATCACGAATAGTTAATTTCGGCCATATGGGACATTTGTAAGCACAATATCTCCTAGGAGATCCATCCAAATTGCTAGGAGATATCATGGATATCTTCTGCCAAATCTGATGATATCTTTTGGAACGGACATCTTCTGCCATGTCAGCACTATATCTTCTGGTACGAATATCTTCTGTCACGTGGCGAATTGTGAGTGCATCAGACATTCTTTCAAATGCATGAAGCTTAATTCAAGGAAAGTGGGTAGTTATTGCCACGTAGGATAAAAGCCTCCAAGAAGTTAGTTACCACTTTTTGTGGAAAGTGGTCAGTAAACTAATTCCTATTTCTAAGGAGATAATGGCTGTGGAAAGTGGTCCTATTCATTTGCACATGTGGTGGTAGTTATGGAAGTAGTGGGACACTTGGCAGCCAAAGATTTAATTTCAGGAGCTAATAAAAAGGTATGACTGAGTCAAAGGGACACTTGGCAGCTTTAGAGAAGATTTCTGAAGAAAGTGGGCAGAAGATGTGCTTAGTGGATCCGAATTCTTCTGAATCCCACATAGGCAAATGATGCCTATAAATACAAACCTTTGTGCAACATTGCAAAGGTCCCAGCACCAACAACGCTCATAGCAGCAAGTAAATTTAGTAATTATCTCCTAACTCTCTCAGTTAGTCGATCGATCCCCTCTTCTTCTTCTTCTTCTTCTATCTATGTCTCTCTTCTACCTCTCCCCCGTTCTCTCTTCTTCCTCTTCTTCTCTCTCTCTTTCTTCTATGTAATTTTCTTCAATTGTGGAAGTCCTTGTTCAAGGCCCACGAACCGTTGTAACTTTAGCTCAAGTTTCGCAATTGCTTGAAAGAAGTTGGTAGTTTTCAGGCGCTTTTTCTTTATTCTCTTGGAGATTCATGTCTCCTGGCACGCCCTCGCATTCTTCTACACCACCAGGTGTTGACCATCCCCGTTTCTCCTGTCCCTGGAGGAATTGGTGGGAACACATAATTAGGGTTTATTCTCCAAATGGGACCCAGATTTGTCGAATGAAAATGTTTTACACTGCGACTTTCACAAACTACCTCATTTAATTAACATAAGGAAAACATACACAACACCCAAAACAACATTCAACGTGACATTGCATGATTCGTAATGAAAAAATAAATATTCTAAAATTACTTTGCAACTACCAATCATACAGTACCAACATGATGCGTTTGGTGTTGTGTTCCTAGCGTTATTGATAAACCCAGTAATCTTATGCACATAAGATGAATTGTACACTGCTGTTATTTTCATACAGACTATGCTTACGCTCCACATAATTTAATTATGCTTTATGAGATAGGTCATTCTCTTCATATGCATCAACTACAAAATGCTAAAAAAATCAAAAAAGTCACTTAGTGGAACACCCCTGGGAGTTAAAATCTTGGCAACTTTTGGAGATAAGGGAAGAAAAAAATTCAATGTTTTTAGAGTCAAAGATATTGTGGTCATTATTGTCCGTCTTTTTTTTTCTTCCCCCGTTCCCAATTTTTGGACCCAAATAGCATTCTTTATTGACCCTTTTGGAAAGTAAGGGGGAAAAAGTTATGATTTTACTCCTTAGGCCTTACTTTTTGAAGAAAGAAAAAATATAAGAATGATAATGATGATGTTCTCCTAATAAGGTAGAATTTCCATAAAAGATCAATAAATTGGGACGAAGGGATTAGTATTCTTTTTCTAGGCCCAGTTTTCCAAAAGATTTTAGCACCCAGGTGCTAAAATCATGATTTTTTAAATCAAAAGATGAAGTGGTTCCGTGTATTGTTTTTCGATTTTTTTTTGCACCAAACTAAAGTACACGAGGAGTACTTTAATTGGGACGAAGGGATTAGTATTCATTTTTTACTTCATTAGATGTGCGGCAAATTTATTAGATTAGTCTTTAATTATTCATCTTTCCCAACAAAATTTAAATAGTTAATAGTATAAACAAAAGAAAGAAAAAAAAGCACGGTAAAGAATGAAAAATCCAAAAATTCATCGCTAATAGGTAAATGTTTAGACTCCAGTATATATAATTATACTATTCTGATTTCTCGTTTAATTAGAAACGAATGATGAGTTTTAAAATAATATTTCATTATACTTCGTAAAAAATCAACTCAATCGGATATCAGTAAATGATCCATCCATTTATCCAGTTTTTTGTTTTGAACCAAAAATTGGATAAATGGATGATGCATTTACCAATTTCCAATTGAGTTGAACCATGGGTGGGTTCGCGGATGGTTTGGTTTGGTCGGGTTGAGCGGATCGGGTGATCCGCTGGGCACCCCTAACGGAGGATTAATTTCGAGATTTTTAATAGCTCGGAGCTAAATTTTACAATTTTGACCCTGCAAAAATTTCATAAATTTTCGTGAAGAGGCCCTATAATGCGTGGACCATCTAGTAACGGCCTCCTATCTGTCCGGAGATGAATTTATTTACTGTGACAATCAAAGTCTTTAGGGGACAAGATTATGGGGATCACGAGAGCTATACCTATCTGACCTCAATCATGTCATCTTGAATTCCTACGGGGACAAGATTATCCCCATGGTTACAAGTATCAACAGTTTTAGGCCCAGTTTTTCAAAAGATTTTAGCACTCAGGTGCTAAAATCATGATTTTTTAAATCAAAAAATGAAGTGGTTCTGTGTATCGTTTTTCGATTTTTTTGCACTAAATTAAAGTACTCCTCATGTACGGTACGGAATAATTAGGGTTAGAATAGAGTAGAGCTATAAATACTTTCTATTGTAAAAACCGTGGCCGGTTTTTTATTATAATAAACAAACTCGCTCGCTCCCGTGGAGGTACCCGTTTTTGGGGAACCACGTAAATTCTTGTCTAAATTGCTTTACTGGTTTTTGTATTCCATTATTGTGTGTATGATGATTTCTCTAACAATAGCTCAAACACATTGAAGGGTAAAACTTAACAACAAAGAAATGGAACGATTGAAATGATCCAAAAATAACAGCTCAAAATTTTATAAAGAGAGAAGGGGAGAGAATACCTGTTGAGTAATAGTAGGAAAATTTAGATCAGGACCAATCATAATTGCAGTGACAAATATAGCCTCATTAATTTTGTCTGGGTACTTCTCCATAGCTACAGATACGTTAATTCCACCAAAACTGTGGGCCACCAAAGCCACCCGATCATTCGGCGGCAGCGACTCCATGAATTCCATCAACGGCTGAAAGTAGTCGGAGATTGAACGGAGCTGATCCACCTGCTTTGGGTGGACCCCAGATGCAGCCATGTCGATCGTCGTTACCCAATGACCGGCTGCTCTCAACTCCGTCGCAACTTTGTACCAACACCACGCTCCATGACCTGCTCCATGAACCAGAACAAAATGCTTCTCCTTCTTCTCCATGTTCCTTCTCGTGCTGTTCTTTTTTTATTATAAGATTACTTTTATAACTTGATTGTGGATGTGCTCGAATGTTGATGTTTTTTAGAATATCGGGTCAATTTTCTCTAAATATATTCTAATATATAAAGGGGGACCATTTGGTGTTTTCCTTTTTTGAAAACTTGTCACAAAAGTTATTTCCATAATCGCCCTCCAAAACTTAAGTATATATTTAGAATTACTTTTAATATATCATTAAGGTGTGTTTTGGCTTAAGTAGTAAACTTAACTTTTTGCTTTTTGGTGCTTAAAAAGCTTGTACTTTACACATGAGTACAAGTTTTTTAAGCACAAAAAAGCAAAAAGTTAAGTTTACTACTTAAGCCAAAACACCCCTAAATATCTGTTATGACAAAATAGAAATAACATTAAAACCACCCATCATAACCACTACAAAATTATCCCACTCAATACTCATCCTAAAAATGCATACAAACATAATTTGTGCCGACCTTTTAGTCTGTTACTTAAAGCCTAAATTTTAATTTATAAGATCTTTTTTAGAATATCAGGTTCCCTAAATAGAAATTTGACGGACATAGTCTCGTGGTTAAACACTAAATTGTTATTGGTAAAGTTCTTTATTAGAAGATCGGGTCATTGTTCCCAAAATAAAATTTTAATTTTGCACGTCTCATACTTGAAGCCCAAATTTTAACTTATAAGATCTTTTTTAGAAAATAAGGTCTATGATCCCTCAATAAAATTTGATGTTGCACGAGTCTTCACTACAAGAAAAAGCACATTTGGTGACTAAGAATTTGGTCACTAAAAGGCTGTATTTAGTCACCAAAGCTCTTCTGTGACCAAAAATAATTTGGTCGCCTAACCCTACTCGCAGAAAGGTATTGGTGACCAATTTTGGCCTGGTCACAAAAGCATAACATTTAGTGACTAAAACTTGGTCACGGTTGTATCATTTTGGTGACCATTTGAATTTGGTCACCGAAAATTGGTGGTCACTAAATGGTACCTTTTGTTGACTACCAACTTTGGTCACCGAAAACTGTTGGTCACAAAATGGTGCACTTTACCTACCAAAATAGTGGTCACTGAAAGATAGTTTCCGTGACCAATTAATAGCAATGTATACGTGACCAACCTTTAGTCACAAAATCTTTTAATTTCCCTAAAAAAAAAATGGCAAATTGGATTCAATATGCATTGTTTTTATGATATCAAATCAATCATTCAAGAACCAAATTCAACAAAAAATGAAAATTCAAGCTTACAAGTTTTCGTAACCTTTATATAATCATCTAACACATTCTCATTACACCAACAGTAGCAATATGTTATAACTTATAAGCACGGGTGCCCAATCTATTATCTAGAATACATCAGATGCAATCACAAGCCCCAACTTACTGTTCAAAAAAAGATCACAAGCCCCAACAATTTGGAAAAAATGAATAACTATTACATTAGTAGAGAATCAATTCATCTACCCAAGTTAAAGGATCAGTCCCCTCTAGTTCGTTCTTGCACTAAGTCTCGTCATCCCGTAGGATCAAACCTGGCATCGATGAGGCATTTAGAAGAACATCAAATGGGGAGAGAATTAGTTGCTTGAAAGAAACTGTCACCATACTCTGTTGTCGAGTTATACAAAACCAAATCAGAGCTTCCATCCTCGCTTTTTGATAATTGGGCAATCCCATCACTAAGCAATCAAGAGAAAAAGTCACTTCTATCAGCAAGAACCCTTGTTGGATGGTTTTTAATAAAGCTTGTTCTTTGGATAGGGAAACTTCAAGTAATAGTTGGAAAGGAAATGAAAGGAACTGGGCTACAAAATACTGCTATTTTTCAGTGTAGTTGAGGTAAGTCATCGTGACACATATGATAAGAAATTATAAGATTATACTCTTTACAGTTCAAATTGAATAGGAATGTTACCTGTAGGTATAGGACATTCATTGCCTCATTATAAGATTACTCTTTACAGTTCAAATTGGATTTTTTGCTTGCTAAAAGTGCCCGAGTGGCAAGAGAAGTGTCCCATACTTGGCTTCCAAAGCTCTGCAATTAACAAGAAGTAATCAGCAAATATGACCTAGGCTGTAATATACAACCTACATTATGTAAGTAATCAATATGCAC